>JACXSJ010002570.1:19259-41967 GCA_014851325.1 Pentalonia nigronervosa | reverse complement strand
AACAAAATAATCTTATTTCTTAAACAAACCAATATGTACCACCTAATTTAAGGACTTATTTCACTTCTCACTGTAACCAAAAACAAACTGGCATGTACAAACTAATCTTAAGAACCTCTGTCTATAATTTCACTCTTTTCTTTACCTAATACCTAATTATTTGTATAAGCTAATAACCTTAGCAGTTGAAGCTGTACCATGAAATAAAAAAAAAAAAAAAATTATATAAATACTTAAACTTGTCTGAAACATGTCAAAATACATAATATTATATGCATATAAATATAATTTTATGCTTTATAAGTTGCAATCTTTAAAATATTTGATTCCGAAGAAAATAAAGTTAGGCTATATTACTGATATACGACGTACTTTTATACCTATAATCAATATATATAAATATACATTCCTAAAATTAACATTTTGATGTTTCAGTTTAATACATTATGGTGAAGTATCTTATGGATATATGGGGAAAACATAACGACCCATAAAAAAAAATTAAATCACATATCGACGTAGAAAAAACAAGTGTAAATCCACATCTTCTTATATATATTCTGAAAGAATAATATCATATTTATTTAAATTAAATTTCACACAAATAAAATTTAAAATATTTTAACTCGAAATAAAATATTACGATTGTTTTATTGTAATTTGTTAATTTACATAAACATACTACTGACTAATTATATACGTATTATAAAAAAAAAAAAACTTATGGTAAAATTAAATGAAATTAATATAGTAAGTAACTAGTAAGTCACTAATTTAATGGAAAAAAAAAATCATTTGACAAAAATATTAAAAAAATTCGTAAAAAATATAAAAAATGATTTGCAAATAATTAAACTTGATTTTCAATTATATGCAATTAGTTTATAATTAAATGGCGGTATTTTAAAGTCGATCGGATAAAGTGAAGGGCTACATGAAGTTAGCTCCCCCATTTTGAATTTGAGTTTACTCAAAACTGGATGATTTGCAATTAACGAAACTCGATTTGCAATTATTTACAATTAGGTGGTATTTTGAAAGCAGTCGGACAAAGTGGGGGGACAAAGTTCATGCACATGACTTGGCGCCAATAGAGCAAATATTTAAATTTTAAAAAATGTTACCATTTAATTAAATTTGGACTTGTTGGTCAATAATGGAGCACGTTGGCATTTAATTATATATTGTTTTTATTTTTTTGTCGAGTTCTGTTCAACGGAGTATTACAGAATAAACAAAGCTTTGACAAATTTTAGGATCAATATATTAATGCTCACAAATTTGTTGGAACACTTACAAAGTGGATAGTCTTGATATTTCTCTTATATAATTGTATAAACATGTATTATATACTTATAAATCTTCTTAACTATTATTCGTTCAAAATGTTATTGTGGTGCCTGAAAATGTGTTTATTTAGAGTCTAGCGTAGTATAAAAGTTATGTTTCTGACAAAACACGATATAATATTTTTATACCGAATTAACTCAAATCACGATTTATATTTAATTACTTCAGTTACGAGTACAGGTATACTGGAACCAAAAAGAAATGGACTGGTTTTGGAATTGAATTGAAAAATTTTCCACTAAATAGAACCAAATTCGAAACCCATATTTATAAATTAATATTGTCGAGTTACACGACGATTATATTGAATTTATTATTACCTACACTTCGATATTTTTTTTGTATATAGTGTGATGAGGCTTTCACAAAGTTATATTATTTTTGTTTAGAGCCATTTAATTCTGCGAAATCTTATACTTAAATAGCCATTTGTATATCTTATATTTTATTTTGAAATATGTATACAAGGTAATTGAGTGATTCACCGAGCATACTAATCCCTATTTTTTTCGTTTAATAATCAATATTCTCAAATTCTGATTATCGGAAGTTTTAAATGAACTTGAAGACCATATTTTCAAACTATTGAGATTTTTTGTATTACTTAAGAAGTGCCTTGTGGATATATAAACTTCTGTTTTTTTTTTTAAATATAAACTCCCTTCCCCACATATACACATTTTAACAATAAATTATTGAGCGGAATGTCCATATTCATTTTTAAAACAAAAAAAAAAAAATAACATCACACAATAATTTATTAAAATTAAATAGGTACTTTACGTATTTATGAAGTTCACTCGATAAAAATGAACAACGCATACATGCTTGCTCACAATAATGCATATTTTCTTATTGCGTTTATTTTAATATGGGTACATAAAAAGTCATATTTCGTTAAACTAGAAAGAAAATGTTCTAAATAATTTTTATGAAACTGTCCACAAGAACAATTTTAAGGTTTAAATTTGAATATTTTACTCCTTGAACAACATTTTTTCATATTTGTAGTTCTAAATCATAGAGCAACTTGTATAGTTTATTTCACAATATCATAGTGAACATTTGCTGTATTTGTTAGTATGCAAATTAATTGAATACAAATTATAAATTGTTTAGCATGAAAAAGTTCTAAAATTAGAACCTTTTCGTCATAAAATAAAAAAAAAGAGTATTTTATTAGAACTTTTTCATTCTTATTTATTAGTTTTTTATTTTTAACTAAATTGTTTTCAGAATAATACTTTCTTATCGCTGTCAAGATTCTAACATGAAATTATGTAATAATTATTTAATAATTTAAATTTACGTACCTCTTTAAATATTTATTTTATTTTTTAATTTATTATTTTTTTTTTTACAAAAAAATTATTGTGATTAATAAAATTCTAAATATTATAATAAGCCAATTAACATTCATTAGTCATTACTCTTTGGACGAAACAGAAACAATTTACGTATGTTAGAATAACGCATGATTTAATGATAACAAATTTTTAGTTAAAAGTTTAAAGTCGTTAACAGTCGCTTCATGCTTGCTTGATACAAATACTGTTACTATAAAAATATTTTTTTTTTTTGTGCCATAATACACTCGTACAATATTATTGTACTATATGTAGTGATTTATGGAATTAGAATAATTCATATTAACCTTTTATTAATAATTTGGTTCCATAAAATGGAGCGTTTTAAATTTGATGTTTTTAAAATTTCTTGGCGATTTAGAACTTTTTATTTTTATGAAAATCGTCAATAATGATCGTATGAGCATGAAGTTAGATTAAAAGACGTGTCTTCGCACTTTTAAAGTATTTCTGTTAAAAAGTGACTTATGAAAAAATGTGATTTAGAACCTATTCATAATAGGCCCACGATATGTAATCAGGCATTGTCAGATATTGTCAAAAATTATCACAGACAACCAGTTTATCGTCAGAATAATATTTATAAATAGGTTTTTTTTTATGATTTCTGACCACTGTCCGCGCGCATTGTAACACTCACTTCTAACGTGAGAGTGCCGGACACCAAATCGTCTTGATAGGGCCTCGACTGCAGCGACAGCACTTGTCTCTGGTAAGGGTTGACAAGCAGTTCGTCGACGCTGACAATGGCCAAGCCCATAAATTGATTGCCGCCGTTCGGGTTGCAATCGTACACTTCGAACAATATCTCCTCGGTCGTCCGGTTCAACGTGCTTAAAAAAAATCAAAAACAACGACCAAGGCTCAGATTGCATAGAATATTTTGCTAATTATTATTATATGATACAGATAAAAATAGTGGAGTGAGCTATGAGTTTGTTTTATGCACCGGGACTCCAAATATGAAATTTTATTTTACTATTTTTTTTTTTTTGCATATTTGAAGTATTCTAGACTTTTAATCATATTTTGGAAACCTTGGTGCAATTTTTTTGATAATATGCATACAGAAATGCTTTATTTTGTGTTTTTCATAAATTTCGTTTGTATTGAATGAAAGGATAGTATTTATAAATACATCATAATGTAAAAATAGTATTCATTTATGTGAATCCATAAGAAAAATTCCCACATTTTATATTAATAAATTTCTTCAAATGTCACCGTTACTTTTAACGCATATTCTTATTGTATCAAACGGATAAATATTGTATATTTCATGTAAACAATTAAAAAAAATATATATAATAAATAAACAATAATACTATATATTTTACAAACCGCCCCCGGCATGAACCGACAATAATATTATCTTATAATTATTATGAATTATTATGATACAGTAAAATGTCCGTTAATGTTCACCTCTATGTAATGGTTATTTTTTTTTTTTTTTTTTTTGTACCGTCAAGTGTTATGGGAATAATACATAAATGCTTTTATATAGCGGGTACTTTATATTAATCAAAATATAAGGTAAAATAATAGGATGTATGTCTAAGAAATTTGAAGTACGTGGTTTGTCCAAATTAATTATGGCAATTGACAGTAATCTTATCGAACTCTTACGATAACGCTAGGTAATTTGCTCTTTTTACTCATCTAAAAAGTGACGTTATAGTTTTAGATCATTAAAAAAGTAGAAATTGATTTCGAAAAAATCTGTTCAAGCAATGAAAAACTAAAAAAACTATTAATATTACACATTATTTTAAATTCTAACAATATGTAACAACTTTTTAATTGTATATATAATAAAGAATACTTCAGTATCGCACATATTGTCATAAATACATTTTTTAGTGAGTTCGTATTATTGTGTATTTGTTTTTCTTGTTCACTCTATATAGTGATCATTTTTACAGTAGTATTGCATTTCTGTTAAATACAGTCACCTCCGTAAGACGGTCACCTCTACACCGAGGTCATTATTTTTAGTCCCTATGTCATAGGCAGAAATCTAATCAAATTTCAAGGAGTGGCTAATATTTGTGAGTGGGAGGTCTTCAACCTCACACAACTTAAAATCTCTCTGTTTTTGGAGGGTTTATAAGATATTTAAGGGGACTAACTCCCTCACGATCACCGCATATGCTCTTTGTTGACTGTTATATGAAAGTTTTACTGTATTATATAACGATACGAAAATTGTATTTACAACATAAAGTTCTCGTTCCATTGCGGCGACGAGGTGTTCTTCTTCGTTGAAGTTTGCTTCTTCTGGAACGGGTCGTCGACTTCGATCACGCAGTACGGTTCGTGGCATCCTGTACCGAACAAATGCAAAACCCGCTCGAACAAAAGTATTCATATATAGATCAGCGGTTCCCAACCGAGAGGGAATTCCTCCTCCCTCAGGGGGTATATAATTCTGATGATGAAATAACGATTCCCACGGTTTATAGACTTAGTGTGAAAAAATCAATTTTCTCATTAAATTAAGTTTATCGATAATATTTGATATACAAATATTTTTAGAATTGTATTAAAAAATATAAAAAATATATTAATAATTATAAAATTGATTTATCTATATTTTATTTTTAAATTTATAAAAAAAATAAATAAATCATAAGTTGTACACTATATCTAGTTATTTTCTAAAATTTATTTTTACGGCTCACTAAAAAAAAAAAAGTCCTTTAAACTATAATTTAAGAAGAGGCATTAGATTTTTAAAAATTTACAAGGGGGCGTAGAATAAAAGAAAAATTTTGGGAACCACTGATTTAGATGGTATGCGATGGTTGGCAATCAGTAGCGTCATTTGAGGGGTGGTAGATTGTAAAAATAATCTAATTGTTGGACCGGTTGTTGGTAAAATAACATAACAATAATTTTTCTAATATTATGTAAGTACTAGAAAACTATTATCACGATATTAATTAACAATTATAGTTTTCTAGTTCAGATATATAGGCGCCAATTTAGACATTATTGAAACGAGACGATCGCACTCTTAAATGTATCCATAATTTCAAAAAAACCTCTATAGCAAAAGGTACTTATTTAAAAATATTTGATTTTTCAATTATTTCTTTTTATAGTTCAATATTGCAATTTAATTTGTCCGTCCCCTTTAGAAAAATATAAAATAAAGTCACTGAGGTTAGAACTATAATTATTTAGTTTCTCCACATTTTTTTTTATCATTAAATGAAAATATTTTTACCTCAGATATCTACGTATAAAATCATGTAAAATCGTAATTATATCGAGATATAAATATAAGTGTAAAATAGCTTACGGAAAAAGCGATCTGTTTATTTTTTGATTTAGTTATATGGGCTGGTCAAAATTAAAATCTATCTATTAAAAACTGAAATGACGCCACTGTCAGCATTAGGTAAACAATTATTAATAAATATTAATAGGTAGCTTAACCTTGTTTGAGTCCAAGTCCAATCGCTTTTATGACTTTGACCATTAATCTTTTCTCTCCTTGTTTCATGACGTGTGTTGTTGATTCTACTTTCGAGCTTATCTATAACATTATAGATATCACAATAATATTAATTTGTATTCATATTGCAACATGTAATTTTAGATTCGGAGCGGAACGATGAATGTATTGATTTTAAAATATTGTGTTTTTTATTTTATTTTTTTTTTGTGTCTGTCACCATATTTAAGGACAGTAAATATGTTCCGATTTTCTCCATCATCATCTTTTCCGGTAGAAAAGTAAATCTAATTAGTACTTTGGGGGATCAAAAGTAATAAATTCTCCATAGTTTTCAAACCTGTCCAAAAAACGGGAATTTTTACGCAAAGCCAATTTTCTACAAAATCGATTTTGTTTATTGGTATAAGACCAAACGTAATCACAGTACAATTATGATATTTTCACAAAATATATAAATAAATAAATAAATAAATAAATATATATATATTATATAAGCAATTTCCATACACAATAAAATTTTCGATATATTTTGATTTTTTTTTTAACTATTTATATGCATAATCAATTTAGGTTTTTTAATTTTTTTTTTTCATTATTAACAATAAAAAAATTTCAATCGGTCAAATAACTTGAAAATTTAACAATTTAATACAAGATTTATCATAACTTGTAAAGTAAAAATTAAAAAAAAAAATTGAGCTTAAGAATCCAATAGTTTTTTATATACGTCTAAAGTTAAAATTTCAACAAAATGCATAAAAAATCCGAAAATTTGTATTAATTCTTTAATTAGAAATTTTTTATATTTAAATCTAAGATTTAAAAATTCAACAGAAGGTTTTCTATAAGTTTTTCTACTTTTCTAAAAACAAAAAAGTTTATTAGAAAATCAAACTAATTTTTTATGAGCATTTGAAATTAGACATTGGATATTCGGCCGTTTTCTCCGGCAACGATTTTCTTATTTTGATCTAATTTGAAAATAAATAACCATGTACATTTGAAAATTCACCAAATATTTATATTATCATTTTTTATACAGTGAATAAATTTAAAATATTTTGACAATTTATAAGCTAATTGTAGGCCTCAGAAATTTTTGTTTTTTTCATTTTTATTTTCTTTAATATCGAAAAAAAAATATTTCGTTGGGTCAATTTCTTTAAAATTTAATACAAGATTCCCCATAAATTGTTAAAAAGCAGATAAACATAATAAAAATACATAAGCACAATTTTTGACCGAAATTCATCAACGAACATTTTCAAATTGTTTTGTAGTTAAAAATGTATATAATGTTCATTTTTTATAACTAAGAAATGAAAATTCAAAACAAGGTTTTTTCGTAAGTTCTTCTTAATATAGTTTAAAAAATGTTTAAAATACAAATGCACACTTTTTTTATAAGCATTTAAAATTTAAATTTTGACTAAATTCATCGAAATCTTGAATGTTTACAAATTATTTTGTAGTTAAAAATGTATAAAATGTTCAGTTTTTATAGCTAAGAATTGAAAATTTAAAACAATGTTTTTCGTAAGTATTTAATAAGTGTAACCAAAAAATGAAAAAAAAATAATCTTTTATAGACATTTTTAAGTTAAAATTTGGACAAAATTATAAATGATAAAATGATGAATAACGAATTATTTATTTTGTTGTAATTTAAAAATATTTTTCGTGGGTGCTTGAAACTTTTAAAGTATATTATTGTACACTCAAATACATTTTTTAATACAATGTTTTTTGCAAAATTCAATTCAACCTACTGTGTTATTAATGTTAAAAATAATTATTTTATAACATAAAGTACACTTAGTTAGACCGTAGATAGACCGCCATCGATCGGAATCGTTTTTCGTAAACAATGATTTTGTATCATTGAGCTCAAATTTAACAAATTCATAATATTTACCACATTCGTCACCCACTGTACAGCAGTGCGGTACCCACTTGTTGTTAAATCACTTTTTTTAAAAATCAATTTATTGTTGTTGTTTAGTTTGCAAAGTGTGGCGAAGTCATTTTTTGCCACGAAAACACCTCATCAACCTCAACACTATAATATAGTATAACTAGATATTATTATATATACTATATATTATATTATATTATATTAACTATATATTATTATATATATATACTACATATTATTATATAGTATAACTATATATTATATAGTCTGGCGGGCGTCACCCATTACTACACAAGTATGTCGCACCGAATTCGTACTCCATGTAGTTCAAATGAACTGTCTCAAAAATTAAGTGGGTGGTGTGTAAAATAAAAGAGTATACTTCTGAGTCTTTCTGCTATAAGTTTAATTAACACAAAAATTGCAGCGTCTTGAAGTATAAAAATATTTCATCATTACGATTTATTAATGATTATTATTTCCAATTCTTTAGAATGAATACAAGTTTGGGTGATATAGTCTGGCGATAGGTAAAAAAACAATTTTTACAAACAGTGATAGAAAAATGTTAATTTGTGCAAATATAAGTGATCGTCGACTACATGAAAAGCAAAATGATCACCGGAAAAATAAACTCTAACAAGCTCCCTTACAGCTGTAAGATGCAAATCGACTGAAAATATGTACAAAAAGCCGTTGGAAATAATTCGTGAAGAATTATTCATCAATCTCAGTTCTAATCTAGCTCTCTTGCTGAACATTTGTACGGTTCGTATTAGTTTTTGGAGTTTTTTCAATTTATTTTTGTCTGCATTATTTTATATTGCGTTATTTTAAAGGTATATCTTTATCATAAGAATTACATAGTTATGTCATTTGGAAAGTATAATCTTAGTATTTCCTCGAATAAAATGGCTATATGTAACACATATAGCAATGATTTTCATACATTATGTACAAATTTTAAAACAGGAGAAGACTTTAATGATGCAAAAGATAGCTGGAAATACGAAACTTGTACTTTCAATTTAAAAAATGTTACATCACGTGAGATTTTGGACAGTTTTCTTGACAACGAATGGAGTAAAAATTACAATCTTAATTCGGTAGAAATTAACTTAAATAATGCAATACATAAAATATAATCACTTTCTAATGATATTAAATTGATTGAGACATATATTGGCTTCTGCACTGATTCGATTGACGATTTTAATGTTAAACTAGAAGTGACAGTAAAAAAGATTTATAGAAAATAAAATACTAAATTATGAACTTAAATGTAATAAATTAGAAAAATAAGTTACTTTTCTCAAATCAGTAATTAACAATAATAAACAAATAATGAATTCTAATAATATCTTCTCTTCTGGTATTCTAAACCTGCAATTGAAAATATTACTAAGGTGGTAAAAACATAAGCACAGTCATTAAAATGTGACGTTCTAGATTGTGATACCATTGACGGTTTTAGTGGTGAAGCATATATGAACATAGACGGTAAAATATATTTGCACCTAAATTCAAAGATTATCAAAGAATTGTTTATTAAAAACACAAAACTACACACAAAAACAATAATCCTTTGTTAGCTAATGAAATTCATATGAATTTCCCAGAAAACAAATTATTCATTAATGATCAATTAATCTGACATAATTTACCTGGGAAAATATGAGCGGTATTTTTATGTGAAAAGGAGACGGAGAACAAGTCATCAAAATCCATAACGTAAAAACTTTACAATAAATGGATCAAAATAAAAAGATAACCGAATTATGGGACATTGGATAGTGATTGAATGGTATTTGAAGGTATATTTTTTTGGTTGTGTATTTGTTTTTGTTTATTAAGTTATCATTCATTTTTTATGGAAATCGTTTATAGTTTCGAATTTAATTTTTTTAATGAAAACTTTAATTTATCATATTATACCGAAATTGGTATACACTTAAATGATATTGTATATTCTTGTAATGATTATTTAAATTCTTAATTTGAATATTCGTAATATTAGAAAACATTTTGATGAGTTTATTATATTTTTAAGTTCGTGTGATTTTGTATTTGATATTATTTGTTTATTTGAAAAATGGTTAGAATCCAATACATTAAAATTTGAAATTGACGGTTATATGAATTATAACTATTATGGACAACTAAACAAATCAGATGAGATTTATCATTATAGTTATATATTTTTTCATTTACTATATATTAACTCAATATTAAACTTGACTTGTATTTATCGCTCACTAAGCTTATTAGTAACACGTTTTTTATATAGTCTAGAAGATTTCTCTAGTAAGAGATTCGAAAACAGCACTCATATTTTTTACGGTGATATAAATATTAACTTAATAAGAGTAAATATAAATTCAGTCAATTATCAAAATTCTTAAGTTCTTATGGTTTTAAGTCTTGTATAAATAAAACCATAAGGAATAATATTAATAGTTGGTCTTTTTCATGTATCGATCATATTTTTTTAAGAAATTTTAATGAATTTTAAAATGTTAAAGGGTATGTATGCAAAAATAATATTACAGATCATTATTAAACTATATTAAAATTTAACAAAACTTTAGTAAATAACACAGGTGAGTTCAATAATAAATTAAAAGATTTTACTCATATAAATAAATTTAAAAAGATTCTAAATAAGAAACTTGGTATAATGTTTTATATTCTAAAAATGTAAATATTCTAATTAACAATTTTCTTCATACTTTGGACTCAGTATTAAAATTTTTTAATTATTCAAAACCAAATTACTTACCTAGCCGCAAAAAAAAACTTAAAGATTGGATTACTGCAGGTGTTTTTAACTCAATTCAAAATAGGGAGAAGATGTATAATAAATTAAAATCACAACTTTTTAACATAAATCTTAAACATACATTTATAGTTTATAGAAATTTTTTAACTAGAGCTATTAAATTTGAGAAATAAATGTAATTTTATAAAAAAGTAATTACAAGTAGAGGTGATACTAAAGTGATCTGGAAAATCGTGAATGAATCATTCAATGAAAAAAAAATACATAAATAGACAAATATTCAGTTGATGATCTAAATAAGAAATTGGCTGATAACGATATCGTTGCAAATTAATTTAATAATTATTTTGTAACAGTCAGAGAAAACATTTCAAGTAAAATAAATGCTTTGAATTCTGAAAACACTTTTCTTCCTAAAATTTACTCTAACACTTATTCTGTTTTTTTTAAAACCTATATCAAAAGAAGAAATAGATAATTACATTCTACATTGTCAAGATGTAACTTCCTTTTATACTAATGGCCTTAATAATTATGTTCTTAAAAATGTTTCTGAATTTATACTTATTCCTTTAGAATATATTTTTAACCTTTCACTCTTATTAGGTTACTTTCCAGAAATATTTAAACAAAAACATGTGTAATTCCACTGTTTAAACAAGGTACTAAGATTTGTTCTAACTATCGTCCAGTTTCATTAACGTATTTTCTATCAAAAATATTAAAAAAGTATAAATACTCGATTGTATGAATTTCTAGAGAAATCGTCAATTTTTTTCTGAAAGACAGTTTGATTTTAAAAAAAAAATAAAGGATCTTCTAAAGTACTACAAACTTTAATTAGTTGTATTAATGATAAACTCGACAAAGTTGACTTTGTGCTTTGAATTTTTCTTGACATAACAAAAGCATTTGACTGTATAAATCACAATATTTTGTTAAATAAATTAGAAAAGTATAGCATAAATGGCATGGCAAATCTTATTAGAAGTTTTTTTGACGAATCGGTGCCAACATATACTAATTATGAAACTTATAGTGATAATAAAATTCTTAAACTTGGGGTTTTACAAGGAATGCCTTAGCGTCATTACTTTTTATTATTTTTATTAATGACTTAATTAATCTAGAATATGATGGTATTATTTTCTGGTTCGTAGATAATACCTCTATCCTAATATTTGATCCTAAAAAATTTTAATTAATATTTCAAAAGCTTGTCAAATTATGAGTTGTCTAATGTATGGTTTATCTATAACTCCCTCGAGATTAATTATGGAAAAACATGTCGCATCCTCTTCTCGATTTCGAAAACCAAAGGTTTTGATTGTATTAAAGTAATTAAAGTTTATGATAGTAATTGCAATAGCAGAAGTATGATTGATAAAACTAAAAATATGTGTAGTTGCACAAGTATAAAATGAATACATTCAGTGAAGTACCTGGGAGTTACCATTGATAAATTTCTAAAATGGGATATTTATATTGCAGTAACGGTTAAGAAAATTAGGAGTTTGTTTTGTAAATTCAAATCCCTTAATAGTTTTTTATTATCTAATATAATGCGAATGGTTTTATGTACTCTTGTACAATGGGTATACTCTTGTGGGACATTTGTCTGGGTAGGCGCATATGATTGCAATATAAAACTGCTTAACATGACTAAAAATACATTACTAAAAATTCCTCAAAAAAAAAAAAAAACAGTATCATACTAGCATCAAAACTTTTTATAATGACTATAACCTTTTAAACTTGAAATAATTACATGTTAAAGATATCTTATTAAATGTTATTATTATACTGATTTAAATGAAGTGAGGTTTAATCAAAAATTACAATACACGCAAAAATAATAAAAATATATTTAGAACTAATAAGTGCATTATCAAATTTAGTAAGAAACCCTTTAAATATATGTAATATCTTACGTAACAATTTAGGAAATAATATTAAGAGTTTCCCTAATTTTGGATTATTTAAGAATCATGTAATACATAAAATATGTCTTTTAATATAATAATTGTAAATATAATATTTTATATAATTATATTGTACTTTAATATTAAATTAAAACTATTAATTATTATATATTTCATTGTACATTTAAATACTACCTATCATTTATTTATATTATATTAACTAAATCTTTTAATATTAGTATATTACTTTTTTTTATTCTTTTAATCTTTATATGATATATAAGTTAACTAAAATTAGAACTCTTGTTTCCTACTCAAGCTTTGCTTTTGGAGACAAATTATTTTATATTTATATTTAATTTAATAACTTTGTATGATATTTTATAAAATAATAAATACTACTACTACTTCTATTACTACTACTACTACTACTACTACTACTACTACTACTACTACTACTACTACTACTACTACTACTACTACTACTACTACTACTACTACTACTACTACTACTACTACTACTACTACTACTACTACTACTACTACTACTACTACTACTACTACTACTACTACTACTACTATTACTACTACTAAATCTATTACTACTACTACTACTACTACTAATATAAAGTCACTTCGAAAATCAATGTACAAAGAGCAATGAAAAACTTAACTAGCTCTTCCAACCATTTTAACTGCGATGTCTTCAAAAAAATTCCAAAGCTATCAATACCTATATCTTACAATAAATTGAAAAATTTATTTATAATTATTAAATATTCTCTAAGTTTCAAATTAGGTTAAATATAAGTTAAAAATAATAAAAAATACAGTAATTTGTTACCAATCATAGTTCATGTAAGAATAGAGTTCTAAAATGAACAAAAACAAAAAAAAAATTGTTTTAGTCAATTTTAAATAATAATAAAATCAATTAAATTTAAAATATACAATTTTTAAAAGATAAAATGATATATATGTGCACTAAATAGTAATTCTCTTCCAAAAATATCGGAAGCAAAACAAATTGTTAAAATATTAATAACAGTTAAGCTAGTTAAAATATGAAAATACTTTTAAGTTTAAAACATATACAATTCGGTTGTTATTTAAATACATTTTAAGTAAAACAATAATTATTATTACTAAAGAATCGAGATAAAGTGTATAAGATAATTTTGATTAAAAAACTACTACAATGTATATAATTTTAAAATATTCTTTTATGGGCTGGGAAGTTTATTGGATATAATAATTAGTGGGATTTAAAATAAAAAATTATAATATATGGAAATATATTATCATCTTATTCATGTTCTCACCACACTTTAAATGCTGGTTAGAATGGTGAGATACATAGGTACATAAAAAATATATCTGAGATCTAAATAGAACATGAAAACTTGACTTTACCCGTAATCTTTTGTTTTATTTGAAACAAAAGTTATAAGTATAAATTTTAAAATTTCACTATAATTATAAATATCATGATAACTTAATTTTTTTATTTTTTTGATTATATTTTAAAGCCAGTTTTTGAAAGAACTCATTATCAAACAACGGATTTCAAATTAGATTTTATAGTCACGTGATCGCAATAAATTAACTAAATTTTAAAATTAATTTATTTTTTATGATATATCCCCCATATAATACTGTGATGATTTTAAATTTGTACATATTTTAATCATACGTACCTACTCATAATGTCAACATTTATATAACATGTAATATATTGTATTTATAGTCTTCCTAATTTTAGTAGAATAATATCTGGTGCCAAAAGTCTGATATAATTAGACTCGTTAAGTAATTAAACGCACATATCGGTGTCACACAAAGGTTGTTTTGGACACAAGTTCAACGGATTTATATGATGTCCTTAGGACATGTCCTGAGTTCCTCAGTTCACAATTATTATCGTATATTGAGAATTATATTTCAAAACTGTTTGGTTGAATTCCAGGCTATCCATAATAATATAGTTAGTGTTTAATGCTCAGGCACATACAATGAACTTATCGTACACCATAGCGGCATAACTATTACCACGGTCCTGTTCCGTGTGATAACAAGTAGTCTCGACTTGGCAGGTAGGTGTACCTACCATTCGATCGGTGTACGAGTCCAAAGGCGAAGTGATTACCGGCTGATAGCTTTTTGTGAAATTCGGAAAATCTGACCACCTGTAGAGATCGACCGAAAGGTCTGTCGATCTTATCGCGCCGGTCACGATGTCCAAGATGACGTCTTGCAGCTGCATTTCGTCCATCGTCTTGCTCTTAATGTATCCCACTTGAGCCAGCATGACTTTTATCTGAAATTTAAAATTACAATTTTCGTTACGGTAAGGCACTTTATTAAATCTTGTGAAACAATATGGGTGTAACCAGAGTGGGTGTCGGACAATATTATTGGCAAGAACAATGCGGCTAAAATAAGAAATACAGTTCTGAATAAGATTATTATTATTAAAAATTATATTTGAATCACTAATATAAAGTTGACGTGTTTATAAAATCAAACAGTAATATAACCAGTGTTGAGACTTTTCTAGATAATTATTAAGTTATATTTTATGTTATCTAGATAAAAAAAAAAAAAAATTAAAAAGTAAAAAAAAATTATTAAAAGTTATCTAATCGATGGTATCCAAGATTTAAAAATACACCTATCTAGATAAATTCGTCTGCATAAATAATGGTATTTCAATAATTTAAATCCATATTATTTCTAAATTAAAATTATAATATTTAGTATCAAAAAATAGGTTCTTTTAATTATTATTGTAACATTGTAAATATTTAATATTTCATTATAAAAATGTATTATTAATTTATACTTTTCACAAATACTGATGTCTACTACAAAAAATTAATTTTAACTTATAATTTATGTTTAAATCATATTCAAATATATTAAAAAAAAATATCTTTTGTTATCTAAATAGGAAAAGTATTTATCTTTCATTGTTATCTAGATAAATGTCAATTAAGTAATCTTTTATATTTAACTAGATATTTGTCGTATTATCATTACATTATATGGATAAAAAAAAGTGCTAATCTAATCCTAACACTAAGTATAATAGTAAATATGAAAATCTTTGTATGGAATTACCAGAAGATGAAACCAATAACAGTACCATTGTTCATATGCAATTGAGATGATTATTTTCACTTTGATTGAAGTAATAAATATTAACAAATAAAATACTATTTTATTACAAATTTAACGCTAAAGTTGATGAGTTGTACTGCGATTGAAATGTATGTCAATTTTAATTCGTTAACACAAGATACTTATTGTTGTTGAGTGGAATAAAAATATTTGTTTTAATAATACTCTTTAATCCAGAAATTCACAAACGTGAATTCGCATTATTAAAATCCAAAATTTACGCAATTTCTACGTTTATTGTTTTTTAGAATTAAAACCTTATACAACTTTTGCGTTTATCGTTAAAATAATAATATCTAATACGATGAAAGGTCCAGATGTTAAATTTAATACATTTTTGGATTGATCACTAAGACTGATTGCTTAACCATGTGAAATACATTTTTCTACGAAACCATTATTATAAATAATGCTGGGATTTCGATGTACTTGCATTGTTTTCCGAAGCTAATCAAGCAATGATCGTCCTATAGCATATACGCTTCATTTTTAAATAAAAAAAAGAAGTTTTTATTTCGCATTGTTTTGCATTTTTTGACAATTTTAATTTTGAAAGTATTTTTTGTTTCATTTTTTAGGCCATTTGACGATTTTTTGTGCAGTTATGGAGTTTATGAATCCACAATTTATTTTTTAAATTGTATTTTAAGATTTTTACATAGTTTTTGTATACATTCAACAAAGTATAAAATAGTTAAAAATAATTTTAAACTGTATGGAAATAATATTTTTTTCAAATTAAAGAAGTCCAAAATGATCAGTTATATCCGTAAAACTATCAATGATCATTCACACCAAAATTATTAAGAATAAAGAAATATTTTAATGTATTATTTATAATTTTTAGTGAATAAAAACATTTTTTGTTTTTATTAAGGCATTAAAACCCCAAACCTAATCATAACTTTTAAGTAATTGGATTTTAAATTATTTCGTTTTGCGGTATTTTTTGTTTTATGATTTTCTATAAATTGCGTTTTGCGTTATGTTTTGTATAATGATTTACATATTATGTATTTTGTTAATCGTTTTTTTATCATATTATATACATTGTAATTATAATGTCACCATAACGTTTGCAAGCCCCGCTTATAATAGGGGATCTAATTTAAGGACGAACAATATCAAAATTACTTTTGGCCATCCGTCGAATTTGATCTGTCCCTTCTTCTTGGCGGTGTCGCACGACATGTTCAACCGAGCCTGTAACTTGTTCACGTTCACTCGGTAATGCGAAACGTCCACTTTGTCGCCCTTCTGTCGCATCGCCTTCAACTGCATCGCCGGCGTAGCGTCGCAATCGCACGTGATTGTCTGCACATCAATAATAATAAAAATAATAATTAAAAAATTGTTCAATTTTTGATATTTTTTTTTTAAATTTAGGGCTTGAAACCCGTAATTAGCTTGCGTAATGCATACATAGAGGTATACATACATACAGGTTACTAGTAGGTAATCAAAATAATTATATGTAAATAATATCACTCATAGGTTAGGTACAAAACTTATATTTAAAACTGGAATTTAATATCAAAACGTATTCTCGATCTAAGTAATAAGTCCACCATTTTGAGTATGGTTCTTGATAGCCAATTGAATCTAGTTTGTAGTCTTAAGAAGCCAAATTGAAAATTTTCAAAATTTTTAAAAATAATGAAAAAAAAATTAATTTAAATTTTAACGGAAAACAAGTTTTTAATTAAATTGATTTTGTTTATTTTGTGTAACTCAAAAAAACATTATCGTAAATACTTGATATTTTCACCAAATGTTTATAATATTTTACATTTCATTGAGCTATTTAAAAACATTTTATATACATATTTTTTACGAGTTATTTTTCTATAAATGATGATAAAAACATTTTTGCTTAATGAAAACGGTTGAAAAAGATATAATATAAGGGTTTTCATAAATTGTTATAATAGCAGTTTAAAATAAATAAAAATATATTCACATGGATTTTATTTTATATGTATTTAAAGTTCAAATCTTAACAAAATTCATCAAGATCATGGAAACATGAAAATTATTAATTTTTATAGTTAGAAATGTATAAAATTTTAATGTAATAAACTATAAAGGTGGAAAATACAAAAAACTAAGTTTTTCATGCATAGTTCATATTGTAACCATAAAATCAAAAAAAAATTATAAGCACAGTTTTTTTTATACAAAATAAGTTCAAATTTGGACGAAATAAAAAATTATGACAAAGGATAACAAATTTAGCTATTATTATAATTTAAATATTTTATTCTTGGGTACATTAAACCAAGGACTGAAACATTGATGAATATTACAAATCTGGTTCCGATTCGGTTTCTAGTAAAAAATAAAAGCAGTTCCGGATTTTGATACCGGTTCTTTAAAAACCAAAATTTTGGTTTCGATTTTCAAAATAACAAAAATGTAAGTTTTATTTCTTTTTGGTTCTTAAAAAATGAAAACTTTATTTCTTATTTTGGTTTTATTCTTAATCAAGAAATTTTAGTTACGTTTTGTTGTTGTTAATTACTGCAAGTCTGATAGGCGCAACTATGGGAGATTTGGAGTCTTAGCAGTCCAAACTTACTCATAGCCCCGCCCAAAAATAAATATTTTAACTTTGATTTAATATTGAGTATGGACCATAGACAAGAATACTTCCTCCATCCTAAGATTGAATGCTAGTTGTGTCAATAGCAGGTCAATACTTATTTTCTACTAGATATTCTACTAATTACTTAGGACTAAAGAAGTAAAAAAAAAATACTCATTACTACCACTTAATGCACAATCCCATTTCAAATAATAATAATAATATATCTACGTATTTTTTTAGTTCTTAGTTTCTTATTACTTACCAATGACAGATAGAAGTAAGATTAATATAATTATAACAATACCCCAAATTAACCCTAAAAACCCTTTTAAAAAAGTTTGGGTTCCGGTTAATTTTCGGTTTTTAAATAAATATAAATAAGGGTTCCGATAAGGTTCCGGTTTTTTAATAAATTTAAATAAGGGTTCCGGTGAGATTCCAGTTTTTTTAATTAATTTAAATTAGGGTTCTGGTGAGGTTCCGGTTCTCAATATTTAAAGAATTCCGTTTCCAAAACCGGTTATTTTTGGTACGATTCCAGTCCCTGCTTTAAATTATTAAATTGTATACAAACAATGATATTTTCAATTATAGTGTTTTTGGCAAGAACCAGTTCTACCAACTTTATTATTAATAGTAAAATAAGTTACTTTAATAGCAACAATATCATAAAATATATTTAAATCGGCTGATGGTCAGAATCTTTTTTTCGTACACAGTGATTTTTTATAATTTAATCAGGGCTTCTAAACTTTATTTTTAACGTTATAACGGAAGAAAATGAAAAAAAAAAATAAACTAAATCAATAAACGAAAAATAATTGAATACAATTTAATATAATCTCGTATATTATTAAACTCAATTAAAAATTAACAATAAACGATAAACGATAATTGCACTTGTAATGTAAAAAAAATTGCAAATAATGTTATTCGAAAAAACGTATGAACTTGATTTTTTTCAATAAGCTCAAGATTATTTTTAATTCTTATAGTTATGAATAAGTTGGTTACTCTGTATTATAGATGCAAGTGTAGTACAGTAGGTATACAATTTATATATATATATATATATATAAATTTTAATTGTATTAAATTGTTTGGGAAAAGTTCAAAATAGTCATCAAAATAGTGTAAATTTAATGTTTAAAAAGGTTTACGTAAATACAATAATTATTTGTTAAAGTTTTTTTTTTAAATATCAATATTTTTTTAAGTAAATTTGAGCGTCATAACTTTTTTCAAAATATTCTTCCTTAGAATTTTCAGTTATAAGTAAATTTTTAATTATTTATTATCCATATCCTTATCATAATATTGTTTGCATACTAAACGCAAGATATATAATTTAGTATCAATTTTTCAATTTTTATTTGTCAGGTATTTCTGATAACGATAAGTGGATACCAATTTTCTAAAATTTGCAGCTCCTTCTATATTTGTCATTTAATTACCTAATATTTTTTTAGTTTGTTTTTTTTTTATAATATATCAGAATATTAAACTGAGTTTTTATTATAAAAATAGACACTCATTTTCTCAAAAAGCACTAACATATTTAAAAAAACATATTTATTATATAATTTGAGGTCACGACAAAATAACATATTAAGTTTTTATAAATTCGTTGTTGTTATTCTGTCCTATTTTGAATGACAATTAACATTTTTATCAGAATCATAGTATTTTTTTTTTTAATTTTCATGATAGGTACATAATAATTGAATTTCAAACGATTAGAACTATTTACAATTGTTTAAAGTTTAAACGATGAGAGCATTGTGGGGAACTAATCAAACAAATTAAAACTTAACAAATGAAAACGATAATAATGGTAAGACACATCAAATTGTTTTTTTTTATTACGTAGTTAACTTAAAGTTACCGGAATATAAAAACAAAAATATTACCAAATTCGTTAAACTTTTTTAACTTGTATTAAAAGAACTGACCTGTAAACGTGGATATCATCATAGCGGGCACAAATGCCAATAGGCGATATGAAATTACTTTATCCGTAACAAGAAAATTTGAATTTTTCATACTCATGATATTTTTATGACTCGTATAGTACTTATTTTTTTATGACATAACAAATGACAGCAATGAATATAAACGATACATATAAGTTATCAATTTAAACCGCCACGTGCCGATTCTTTTAGTCGGTGTCAAGGTTTTAGGATGAGTATTAATCGCATTTTATTTATTTAATCTTTATCCGCTGTAGAAGCAGAGGTTTGGCTTAGTTTGATGGTTTTTGGCATAAGCCCAGTTTGTTTAAACGGTAAAATTAAAAGTCCCGACGGTAGTTTTATGACGAATCCTGAGAACTTTGATTTTCGTTCGATATTTAAGTATCACTATTATCTGGAAATCCTAATGATTCTCAACCCAACTAAACGCAAAACTACACGTTTTACTCACAAGTTGTGTTCATTAGTTTGAAGCTAAACATATATGCAGGTATTTGTATCGTTCAACTAGGCTGTACAACCTTAGAAACACACAGTTATACATTAAAAAACTTATTTATTTAATCGAAAAAAAGGTGTTTAATGGGTACTGCTCCAAGTACGGTAGGTGTCTTGAGAAGTAATTCAAATAGATATTATTATATAATTTATTTTTATTGTTATTATTTTTATTATAACTCTTTTACATTAAATTGGATTTATTATTTTAATAAACATTAAATTTTAAAATACCATTGTATGTTTGAAATATAATAATATACATTAAAAATTTCCATGAAGAATATTTTTAAATTACAACAAAATAACTAAAATCGTCATTCTCCTTTAAATATCTAATTCCTTCCAAATTTAAAATTAATATGTTTTCAAAAAAAAAAATATTTAGTTATTTTAGTTACAGTATGAACTAACTATAAACTATTTACTTAATAAAAAACCTCCTTTTACATGTTCAATTTTTAGCGATAACAATTGAAAATTTTATAATTTTTTGCCTAAAAACTTATTTGCAAATATTCATAATTTTGTAACCTAATTTCAGATGATCATAAAAAACTATTGTAAATTTACGTTTATTTATTTTTTTTTTTAAGTTAACAACTTTTATAGACAATAATTAAAAAAAAACTAATTAAATTCCAACATTTCTTATGCCTATAAAAACGGTCAAAAAGAGTCAAAATATTAAAATTGTATTGAGCATAGAAAGTTTTATTGTTGATATTCGGTGAAAAATCATGTATCAACGGTTTTTTTTTGGTTTTAGTAACACCCAAAAATTAACAAAATCAAGTTTTTCAAAAACAGGTTATTAATAAAAATTATCATTTTTCTATAATTTTATTTTTTTGTTTTTTCCCAACGCTTTAGAAAAATACTGCGAATTTTAAATTCCGAATGAACCATTTAGATTTACATTTCTACCAAAAAAGTTACTTAAGTTGAAAATTGAAGCGTTATTTTGACTACTAATTGTGTAAACAGACAAATAAAAAACAACACACTTTATTGTAAAATCAATTTATTCATTGTTCTGATGTTTCATCGGTATCGAAGAGCGCAAAGTTTATAAAAATATATTTTCGAATGTAAAAGGTACACCATAATATAATATAGTCAGTTTTGGTAAAATATAAGCATTTCATCTTTTTTTTTTTTAAACTACAATTTTAATGAACAATTTACTTTTCGTGCGGTGTTTATCGCAACATGTAGTGTTTACATATCGCGCTCGCTTATTACCGTCGCGAGTATTTCTAAAAAAAAGTTCAGTGGATGGTACAAACATAGCCAAAGCTAACGCTTCCCAACATTCTGGCTATAAATGTACTAGTAGCGTGGTTCTTTTTCCGCGACTTGACTACAAGAATAAATATACTCCATTCGTAGAACTTTACGATTCAAATGATGGTAACCTAGATTAAGATAACATGGACTTCGAAGAGATAATTCAAAAAATCTCTCCATTATATATATACTAGCCGTTCCGCCCTGCGTTGCCTGAGCCAAATATTAAGTTGAGATTAACCTGAAATGATTTATATGCATTTAAACCACATAGGTAGACAATCCACTGCATTAGATCACGGACAATATGCGAACAGTAAATTATCAGGTAGGCAATCCACCTGCGGTGGATTGCGGACCCCATGAAGTGCGTTAGTG
>JACXSJ010002570.1:0-19159 GCA_014851325.1 Pentalonia nigronervosa | reverse complement strand
CGAAATCGTTGATTACATTAAATTCCTAAACAAGATCACATCTACGGTAATAGACAATTTTAATATAAATGACAATATATCTTCTTAAAGTTAAATTTATCAACTGTTGATGACTACCGTACAATCACAAAATACCTATTCGAAACAAATATTAAATACCACGCCTATCAACTTCTCGTGAAAAGAAGCCTATCTGTAGTAATCAGAAACTTGCCTACTTCTATTCCTGAAGAAACCATGTTTTCGGTGCTCGTCGAACTAAAATTCAATGTCACATCAGTCACTCGTTTCCAAAATCGTCACAAATCTCCTATACCGATCGTTGCTGTCTTACTAGACAAGTCCGAGAAAAATATATTTTCACTTGATTGCCTCGTTCATTACGTTATTTCAGTCGAGAGTTACAAAAGCAGTTCGTCCATATCGCAATGTAAAAATTGTCAACTTTTCCAACACACAAAAAACTTATGCAAACTTCTTCCTAGATGCATCAAATGCTTAGAAAACCATTCCGAATGTACCAAGAATAAAAACACTGCATTAATATGTTTCAACTCCAATGAAAATCACCCTGCTAACTACCGAGGTTGTAAAATATACAAGCATATAAAAATTAAAAAATACTTCCAAACTATTCAAGAACGCTCCTAAACAAATCACACAAAAAAGCAGTGCATATGATTAAAAATATACCCAATCCATGCTTAAAACTGGTATCATAAATTCCCAAAACTAAGCTCTAAATCAAAAATTCCAATTACAAATAATACTTAAACCTATGTTTATAAAACTGAAAAAAACCATCATCATCAATGAGAAGAAATAATTAACTCAAATATTACTAATGAACTTTTTAAGTCACTAATACCTTTAATCAGCTCCCACATCTTACAGATTATTAAAAAAAGACATTGAAAATTTACCTGCACTATTAAATAATATTAATGCTGTCTAATATTATAAATAATCTCAAGATAGTTATTATAAACTGGAATGCTAATGGTATTTAAAAAAATCAGAACACATTTGCAGCGTTCTTATCAACCCATAATGTAGATATTGCTTGAGTGAACGAAACTTATTTAATTGCTTGTGATAAAATTAAACTCAATGGTTATACCACTTGTCATAATAATAGCCTAGTGGTTAGACTTTCAGGTGGTGTCATTATAATATTCAAAACCTAAATAAAACATCAACAAACATTTACCTGCTTCACAAACTCTCAAAATAGTTTCAATATCTGTTACAAAAAATCATTCAATTATAACAATAATTAGTGCTTATCAATTGTTTATCATTCAAATTTATATAAATGTTTTTTAACAAAAAATTAAATAGCTATTAAATTTTTTTTCTAGTAGGTGACCTTAATCAAAAACACATAAATTGAAATTATAAATCCTTTAATGCTAATGGATGTAAACATTAAAAAAAAAAACCTTGCAAACAGTTCTACGATTATGTCAGCTCCTGATACACCAACCTATTTTTCATATGATCAAAACAAAAGTCCTGATATTTTAAATGTAATTTTATTAAAATCAATTCGTTTTACCATTCACCAAGAACCACTCTTTGAACTTGACTTGGACCATTTACATATAAAATTACAATAGATGCATCCTTATTGTTATCAACTTCTGCCCACAAACTCATCACCGGTAAACCTGATTGGAAAAAATTCAAACAATACATCACACAAAATCTAATTATACCCAAAAATATTTTAAACATTTCCAATGTAGATGTTGCAGTAAAACATTTACGTGTAACCATCTGCCAACCAGCTGAGAAATGCTCAGAAAATAAAATACGATAACAAATTATTGTCCAAATCAACTTTCTTCTACAATATTAAAAATAATTAAATCAAAACATCAAGCCAGAAAAATCTGAATACTCTGGCGCAACTATATAGACAACCACAAGATCGGAAAAAATTTAATTATCCTTATGAAAAAGTTTAAAAACTCAATCGAGGAACACATAATTAACATTTATCAAAAATACTTATTTACAATTTACACGGCAAGTTCAAATCTATGGACCAAAAAATTAATTAAACCAAACTCAAATGAAATATCCATTTAAAAGCGGGTGATGTTTATCTAAATATTGACTTCGACAAATATGAACTGTTTGCTCACACTCTTGAAAATATTTTCACATTAAACGACTCATTAGAAAACACTACAAACAATGTAGTTCAACACTATGCGAGCACAATATTTTTCCACAAAATATCTTACCATACTCGTGCCCAAACGAAATTTTAGATATAATCATTAAATTATCAGAAAGGAAATCATTCGGTCACGATTTAAACACTAATTCCCTAATAAAAATCCGATACATTCCTACAGAATGGAATATGGACACAATTATCTTGATTAAAAAATTAGGATAAGATAACTCCAATCCGAGAAATTACAGACCTAATAGTTTACTTTTCTCGGTTTCAAAAATATTTGAAAACATTATACACTCGAGGCTAACCAATTACTTAAATTCAATATACGCTATCCCACATTTCTAATTTTGTTTTAAATCAAATCACTCTACCATTCAACAACTTCTACGTATAACAGAACATATAAACGATGGATTTAAAAATAAAACAATACACAAGTACAGCCTTTAATCGGGTTTGACATGACGAACTTTTATAAAAATTAAAAATGTTAAACAACCTAACTGCTATATACAATCTAATTAAATTCTATCTCACCGTTCAAATTCCAAATAAATGAGACTACATCGCAAATAAAACAAATAAACGCAGTGATATCTCAAAGTTCAAAAATTTTACCATTACTATTTAACTTATACGTTTCGGATTTTCCTACAACAAATAATACTAAAGTAGCACGTTATGCCGATGACAGCGTTATATGTTCTAGCTCTAAAGATGTTAAAACAATAACTAAAATTATTCAAAATCATCTGAATAAAATTCAAAAATGGGGAGGAAAATGGAAAATAAAACTGAACTCTCAAAAAAGCGAATCAGTCCTATTCATCAACTGTCGACCCAAAACTCTTAACAATTTAAAACTTTACAGTTATACCATTCCTTGGTTACCTAACATTAAATACCTCGGTATAATATTGGACAGAAAACTAACTTGGAATCCACTTATCACATCCAAACTACAACAAGGCTACCAGAGGCTAAAGATACTTTATACATTAATAAACCTACAAATATCTTTTAGTTGGAAATGTTCTCTCATGCTGTATAAGTAAATTTTACGACTACTACTTTTATACGCAGTCTCTGTGTGGGGAAATTGCGTTTAAAACTAATATACACAAAATACAAATATTTCAATCGAAAGTTCTGAGGACAATATCAAATGCCCCACGGTTTGTACGTAATACTACACTGCACACGGACTTTTAGCTACCCTCTATAACTATTTACATAAAACAATTAGAAATCAATTTCTTTAACCACATAAATTCTGCTAGTAGCGTGAAATACTTCAAACTAAGTGTCATATTTTCTTTACACCGTCTCAAGCGTGGACGCCCACACGGAATTCTACTTTAATTTTTTTTTCTTTCTTTTTCCTCTTATCTTATTAATTGTAATTAAATCTCAAATGTATATTTTGTCACTTATTATGGTTAAAATATATAACTATTGTAAAATACTCTATAGCATCATTATTTAATGACATTATAAATATTTTTATTAACCATTTTCTAAATGTCAAAAAATTGTATTATTGTTACGTACCCCATCATAAAACATGTATAAATATCACGTGCTTTGACTAAGGTGATGACATACTCAATTTAACAATTAATATCAAAATCACAATTAGGTTACCATGGAGGACGTAGTAACATATTATTAAAATAAACCTAAAACCATAAAAGTGTTGTCACATGCCTCTTCTCGCAAAAGTCTTAATATCCACGGGAAGGATAAGAATCGACCAGAATACAAAACTATGATACCAAAATTCCGCCTGGAACAAGGAAATCCACCACCACGACCACGACCACTCTTAAGGATAAGATCATATAGAAAGAAGATCATGACAAGAGCTCGTCAGACGATTAGGAATACTCAAAACACTTGGAGGCAGATTGTAACATCACTTACAATCTTGGCTATCAGTTTTAGAGTCGGGTCATAATACCGCTCACCTCTCTATAATCATTTTCTTACTGTTGTATTTTTGTACTAAGTTAAATAAACACACATTATATCTAATTACATCAAGTCTTCATTTCCGAGTTGATCGATGCAAGTTAGGACGTAACATTATGTTAACTTTAAGTTTAGAATACTGATTGTCAGGAAAACTTTAAAAATAAAATAAAAATGAACAATTATTTTTCTTGAGAATATATTTAATAGAAAAACTCTCCAAAAAAGTAGATTATGCATAAATGTATATGCATATGTTCAAAAACCAAAAATCAACAGTCTCGAAATGCACAAACGTATTATGCTAAATACAGATGTGGATTTAGATTATTTATTTTGAAAATAGGATTCTAATTTTAGCACGCTATTTATTGAGCAATTAAAAAGAAAAACCAAGCAAAGGCTAAAAGTCTAAAATATATAAAACCGATCAACGCGTTAGACCGTCAGAGACGACTTGGAACATAATAATATTAAATCATATCATACGCCGTGGCCTAACCGGCCGACGACATGCCATAAAGTATGATAATATTATATAATATCTTTCACACTATTGAATAATTTTTGAATAATACTTACGACGTTTTCGCAGACTCCAAGTTCGCAAAAAACGTTGCTGAGCACCGGTGGATGAGTTTCTGGTAGAAACCGAACGAATTCGACGCCGACGCCGTGCTGGGAACAAAAATGTACATCATCGTTTTAATGTTTAAAAGCGATCGTCGTTTATGTGAAATCATAGTATATGTATGGTTTTTGTTTTTATACTACAGTGGATCACGTCTACTGTTAATTTGGGCATCCTTGTAAAATGAGCAAAATGGTCTGATCCCAAATCCGATGTATACTAACAAAGTTGAAAAAAAAAACCTCATAATATATGGGCACTCTGTTCGGTTTATGCGGAAAATATTTATTTATTATAGCGTTGGAATATATTGTATATTAGGTATTTAAAAACGACTATATAATACAATTGAGTTTCGTCGTATCTATATGAGATTGTGTTTATCGAAAGCAATAAAAATCATTACCTTTTAAGCCGTAATGGGATTGTGTTGTGAATTTGATTAAATGTATAGGAGTATTATCAATAGTGTTTCATGCAAGTGGGTAACACGAAAATAGTCCGTCTGACGAGCTTGACGTTTGTACCCATTTTGTCAACCAGATCCACACTAAACAGCTTAGACAACAAGTTATTACAACGTATTGTACTTCGCCTTCCACATCCAAATATTATTTTATTTTGTACCTACGTAATATTATTTATTATTATTTTATATTTTTATTATGTATTTATTTAACATATACTTATAAACAGGGCTTGCATTTTAAATCAAAATTTCATTTTACGTTATTTACAATTTAAACAAAATTTTTGCATTTGGGCGTTATTTAGAAGTAAAACGTTATACTATTTTTGCATTTGTCGTTATTTTGAATTATTTAGAAATTAAGTTATTTCAACAGTCAGTTGCACTAATAAGTTCCATAATAATTAGAAAATTAACAAGCTGTTTAAAACAAAAAGATTTAAAAAATATAACTTTTTAAACAGTTGAGGACAATTTTTTATAATCTGTGTATAATATTATATACGCATACCATAGGTCAATATCGATATTTTGATGATGTTCGTCCACAGCATAAAGTTATCCTTATACTTTCTTTCTTATTGAGTCACGGCCATATTGCGTAATAATACTTTTCACACAGGTGAAATACAGCCTACGTGTACCTAATCTTATAGGCACAAATAATGTTTGATTTTTTGGGGGAGACTGAATAATTTTAATGAAGAAATGAAAATGTGTTCACATATTCCAATGTGGTATAAAATCTTTAGGTTTTTGTACCACCTCCCCCCCCTTCACATGGACCACCAATATTTACAGCTATTATATACCTATTTTATTATGTAAATACATCACTGTATAATCATTGAGTGGATAACTGTGTAATATATTAATAATAAATATTTTACTCTGAAAATCTGATCTTAACGCGTCCGTTGTGTACAAAAATCAAAGTTATATAATTTATAAGAGCTAAAAGAAATCATCATTAACTCGGTCGTAGTTGTAGATAGGTATGTTTATGAATAATAAAATAAGATATAAAATATGTATTTAGTTCGAAAAGCAAATATGAAGCAATACATAAATATCAATTTATTATGCACTGTGAACTCTGATTTATACGTTAATGGTTTAAGTAGTTTTGGATTTCATATTTAACTTTTTATCCGTTTATTGTTTTCATTTATATATTTTTTTATTATGTACCTATATTGTGACTTCTTAAAAGCTTAAACCTTCAAATATGTATTTGTATAAATAATATACGAAAACAAATATCGTCTATTACTTTAATACAAATCAATACGGATGCTGATGAGTCAAACTAATAAAATGTAATTTGTGTTAAATTCGAAATTTGTTTTGTTTTAATTATTTTTTTATTTTTATTAAACTAAGGTCTGATAGGCTCAACAACAGATAGTGAAACATTAGTAATAACCAGAGTTTGCGGAGTTTATTATAGCATATTTTGCATACTTTTATTATTTATTGTAAAATGAATAAGTGTACGAAATAAATTCATTTCTCGATGCCACGATATCAAATCTGAAATATGAATATGCATATTTTCTCATATTTTATAGATTTTGCAGGAACGTGCTTATTTTTTCATTTTTGTGTGTGTTTTTTTTTTTTATATATATTTTGACGAATACTTCAAAATTTGAACAAAAACTAGGTAAATATCTATCTAAATATGTCAACCGATCAGTAAAATTGAAAGAAACTACAAATCGAAAAATATATATTTATGCAATCGTATGTTTTTGAGATCAGAGATCGAAGAGCATTGACATTCGAAAACTTGCGAAAACATTTAATTATTCAATGTAACAATGAATGTAAAACACATGAATATAAAATAATAAATTTATTGATTCAAAGTATAAAAAGTATAATTTTTAATTTTTTCTTTATTTATTTAGTTAAAGAATAAAATAAAAAAAATTAGATGGTATCTATTAATAAAGATTTATATAAAATTTAAAGTAACTGCATTTTAGTTTCAAATCATTTGTTATTTTATAAATTTTTAATGTAATACTGCTTACACAACAATACATTTTTAAATGGATATTTTTGGATTTTGTATGTATATTTTATGGTTTTTAAGAGTATATTTTAGAGCTTAATTTTATGTCTTTATGTACTATAAGTTCCGAACCCTGGTAATAACTAATAGAGTGGTTTTCAACTTTTTTAACAATACGGCAGACTTCATCTCCTACAAAATTGTCACGGCATACCAATCCATATAATACGTGAAGCATATTTTATATATAATATATATTCATATATAAATACACTGTTTATAATCTACTTTATTAAAGAGTTAATTATTGTGAAATAAATGAATACAATGTTGAAAAAATGTATTAGCAGAAATATTTATTTCATATGATAATAATGTTGTACAATTGAATAAAAATAAATCTATTAATGATACTTTATGCATTTTGGCATTTTGAATACGTTTTGACTTTAAACTGAATGAGATCAAACGACGATTGTTAGACAAATGTTCAACAGTCCTTCTCAAGATATAAGCGAGTATTATCGAAAAATTAAATTTCGAGATTGACGAAAATTGCAATATTATTCAAATTTAAGCATTTATTGTTTTTAAAAACTACATATGTACTTACTGTAAAACTATCGATGGGTAACTACTGTTAAAGTCCAAAATATTATTTCAAAAATGTTCATATATCGGCTACGTAATGTAAAGAAAATCCTATTGACTTTGAATAGATAACTCTGATGTTAAAGTGTGGCAGCATAAATCATTTCGGCATCACATTATCGCCGTTTATGTATTATATATACCTTCAGGTGATCAATTACACCAATTTAGCCCCAAAGACACCCATTATTTCAAAATGTATGAAAATTTTTGAAAAAAACTAAGGTTTGTAAGCTTTAAAAAAAAATAATAATTTTTTTATCTTTATATTTTTTTAGCTTTTATTTTATAACGACAATCGTTTTAATTTCATATTACTAAGCAAAATATTTTTTTAGTATTTCAACAATCAAATTAAGGACAAGTGGCTTATGATGAGTTATAATTATTTAAAGTTTAAATGAGCCAACATAAGTGGACCGACATTTTTGAGGGGTTACCGCATACTACTTCACTCCTATCATTTTCACTTATTTGTAAATGTATTTAATTAATTTGGTTTATAAATTATTTAATTTTTATGTTTACTAAGAACCCAGAAGGTTATAAAAATAAATGGCATAGTAAATATAGTATTTGATGATCAGTTTTATCAAAATACCAATGCACGTACATGAAGGTGCATAAAATAATGAAATGTAATATAATTATGAAATATCTTTTTCGGAAAAATATTTACAATAATAAAATCTTCAAAAATATTTATAAAGAATATTGTTTTTTATTCTAAAATATTCTCTAACCACTAAACTATGTATTTTATGTAAAATACATTTTTTTTCCATGAATTTTATGTTCCATGAATCGTAAGGATATTTTACTCCCATCTAAATGCATACACTAGAAAAAAAATATGTAAAATCATACAAATCCGACCTCTGCTTATAACCCATAAACTACTTGTCCTTAGTTTGATTTTTACGTATCAATATACTCAGAAAAATATTATTCTGATTTGAAATATGAAATTAAAACTGTAAATTTTTATTAAAATAAAGTAAAAACTTACAATATTATGAGGATAAAAGTTTGAAATTTGTTTTTAAAAAGATGTTGTGTAACGTCGTCTTATTGAAACCACGTAAAAAAAATACTTTCAAAAACATGAATACTTTTTCAAATTATAATATTGTCTTTCATGAGTGTAATCCGTTGGTAGAGTAAATGTTTAAAAAAAAGTATAAAAAATATAGAATACGTAGGCCACAAACATTCACAGTTATTATTTTCGAAAAGGGCGAAAACCATTTTGAAAAACAAATCGAGCATACTTTGTTTTCGGTATCGTGATGAAAACAAGAATGCTGCGTGCAGTAATAATACAAACCATCTCGTGACTACGTTGTGAAATTACTCGTACATTTATGTACTACGAATTTTCGTAATTTATAAAGTATTTAAAAATCTCGTGAAATATAAATTTTTGAATTTTTCAAGAAGTATTTCAGTATTTTAATAAAATTTATTTTCTTTTTTAATTTGTTTCCTAATGTTCATTGAAATGACTTCGAGGTCTTCGTCAATGCTTATCACAAATGGGTATTAGGGAGATCATGTGATCTACTTATTTATGTATATATCACTATATGCATCATACTGCTTCCCTTCTCCAAGAAAAGATATGTGTGGTCTTCACTCCCAGCGGAGTGGGACCTAGTTAGAAACCAGATGATGCAATTGAACGACAGCACGGGAAAATTGTGATTACGTAGAACCACACAATTTTTTTGCACTTTGCTATAAATCAATCCGATGTCCGCGAGAGTCGCAGTCAACTGCGTAACTACTGCGCCACTCCAGCTCCTCTTTCTTAAATAAGTTGTATATTTACGAACATTTGTCATTTAATTTATTAATGTATAATTTACCAAAATCCTATAAATAAATTGATTAATTATTTATTTTATTATTTATATGGGTAGTTTGAATGATTTATAAAACAATATAAAAAACAAGTTTCGCTATAAATAAACGAAAATAGGAGCCTAATATATATAAATTTGTCGAATATAGTAGTCCATGACACTCATTGAATTAAATATTAACACCAATAATTAAAGCTACTACTTATGAACTATATTATTATTAATTATTATCATCAATATTTATATTAAAAAAAACTCAATATTTAACGTTTTTGTGAAATATTTCAGACTTCAAACACTGCATTTATATAACACATATTTTCTTGTTTCGACAGTAATCAAAGTCGGGGAAAGGAATGTCTACCCCGTTTTAAAAGTGTTACCTATTCAACCCATCTCAATTACGATTTTTGAATAAAAATAACGAATGTCTTACGCTAAGTTGATAATTGGATAGTTCCATGATTTCGTGGAAGGTTACTACCAGCCGAGTTATTATGACGAGTCCTGCTGAAGAAGATGAGAGGCGACATGGTTTTTTATATTTTTTAATTGGTTACGGATAAAGAAAAAGTATCGAGAAAAAATTGTGTAATATAAAATAATGAATTTAATAATGATCGAATAGTGAAAAAAAAAAGTTTGTTAGTGTTAATTGGATACCAATAAAATTTAAAACAGGATCGTTCTTTTTTCCCATTTATCATGTCTCTTGTCTCAGTGAACTTTGAACGGGACTCTTTTTTACTGTTTTTTTTTTTTTTAGTACCGTTTTAATTATATCACATTATTACATGTGTATAAGAGAAAAAAACCTGTACACGAAACGAATACCAAACAATATTTTTGCAGATTTATGTCGAATTATTGAAACCAAAGAAAACAGCTATAAAGAACAATTTTTGTATTACGATTGGCGTCGAGAGCCGACGAACAAAACTTATTGTCAGCAATCAGTATTGAGAATAGAAGACGAAAATATTATTTAGATAAGATACAGATAATTTCAAATAAATTTATTTAAATACAAATAAAGATAAATACATTATCCATTTATCTAGAATGGATAAAAATAATCTAATTTTTATCTAGATAATATGATAGATAAAATTAATTTTTATTATATTTAAATAACAAATTTCTTTATTTAACCAACGAGAACATAAAATAACTAATAGTTAACAGGCACATACAGTAAAAAATGGTCTTTGAGTCAAAGTGTCATAAAGTCTCAAAGTATAAAATTTATAAAATGTGCTAGTAGAACATGGTAATATTAATATATGTACTAATTGAATATTGTTCTGATAGAACAATTTTAATAACATTTTTAATGAATATTATTCATGAAACATGAATATAATTTAAATAAAATTTATCTAGATGAGTAATTTTTTATCTAGATAAGTCTTAATACTGTCAGCAATACGTTATTGACGCGTATTGCACATAATATGAAGTTTTGAACCCCGAACGAGACCGTCATCTTTACCGACAACACTTCATTTCTAACATCAATTAAATTATCTCCTAAATATATCTTTAAAAATATAAAACTGTTTTTTGAAAGTATTTTCATTTATTTTTTTTAGTAAATCCAAAATTGTTTGTCCCGTTTTTTAATTTATAAACATAGTCTCCTGAATATTAGGCACGAAAATCAGTCTCATAAGAAAAGTCAACTGGTTAGTCGTGGTTGGGGTTCTGAATTTGAAATATATCACTTGTTCAATTGAAACGTTTCAAAACTAAAATTTCACTCTTTTTGAAATATTCCAATAAAATTATAAAAAATATTTTTTTTTACTTTTAAACGTTTTCGGTTTTAAAGGTTTAGAAATTATTATTGATTATTTATGTCTTATAACTTATAAACGATTTTTTTCAATATTCACAAGCATCTGGCGGACACTTTGGGAATCGCTGGATACTACTGAATGATTAAACAAAACAGTATTTAATTGATTTTTAATTTTAACTATAGTTAGTTAGAAAATTGCACAATCATAATTCAAACTTAATTTCAAAATTTAAAATTAATTTTAAAAGCTACCTTTTTATGGTTAATTTATTAAGATATATTGATAATTTAAGGTACAAATAAAATAGTTATAATGTCAACCTGTGATTGTTGTTTATCATATTTTTTAAACACCAATAGCGCCATAACACAATACAATGATTGTACATATACATAGACATGGGCAAACGAGTTATATAAGCAATATTTAATTTTAGTTTAAAATATTTTAATGTTTTTGAACAAAATAAAACACTTAACTGATGGTCGTCACCAATTATTGTGAAAAGTACCATTAGGCACCTACCTACATTCTAATAGTCATTATATTAATATTATTACTTTAGTACACTACCAGTATTTTCAATTTAAATCGTAATCAACTATACTCAGATGATTTTTCAAAAAATAATAATAATATTATTATTATTATTAATGGCAATTGTTATTACATGCTTACATTGTTTTTAGCAATAATAACCATCACAAAGTGAGAGTAGGTACTTCAAGAATGATGTTCTTCTTTTGTCTTCATCTAAACTTTAGCATAGTTTACGCTTACTCTTGTAAGTTGTAGTAGGAATTCCGACATGAGTCCACGGAAATACATGAGTTTTGATAAATCTCGAAAACCCGAATGCACAAGAAATGTGTATAAATATTAAGATGATTTGGCGTGAGTACATATATCATAATAAACATTTGTGAAGCATAAGACTGCCGTCTGCAACATTACGAATTTTCTCAGAGTACGCCGAGTACGATAAGTACTCGGGTATGTATATAAACCTACGCCATGGTAAGATAAGAGTTTCGGGGTGTCCGATTTATAATAATTAGTTATGAGAACATCTTGCGTGTAACCTAAAAATAAAAAAAAATACAAAATCGGTTAGGGTTCATCGACTGATGAATTCTGTAAAAAGTCAAAACTTTTTTAAATATTAAAAAAAAAAATTAAATCCATAAAATAACTATATTATTTAGTGAAAGAAAGCGATTTTTGTCCTTGGCATTATAATAATTGTGAAAAGTATCTTGAGTATATCATACAAGATAGGTACATAAAATATCACAAAGTCCACTGAATTTTATTTTTACCTATAAAACGTCACGAGACTAGTTGGAGCTTTTTTTGTTGCATACAAGCTAGAGGTGGCTTTAACAACAATCCTAACTCAGATTAAATTAAAAATACTCTGAGATACTCAATTTTCCAAAATATTACTGTCAAATGTGCAATTGTTCTGACTTAGATATAACACTGTAAATGGGAGTGAACTAGAAACACCTTTGTATCAATTGGACAGTATTAATTTAAGATATGCCAAAGACATTTTGGGTTTTATTTGTTGGTATAATGTATGAAGTAAACTAAATAAAATTGTCTATTCCAATTCCATTAATTTATTAATTAAAAATAGATTCGATCACGAATATTATAATTCAAATTCTACAATATCTGTAGTAGAGGGAAATTAATAATCATCTCTAATGCTGTTTCATTAAATATTATACAGTACCTAGAAATGTCATACGACAAAAGTTAACAAATTTATTAGTTTTATTAATATTATACTTTTGTATTATATATATATATATATTTTACTATTAGATAGCATCATCTGTGTTGACATGACCACCGGCAGGCCGTTTTTTTCTAAGTTGTCTATATACTAAGTACACATAATATTCTTATCTGTCTCGATGATATTATGATATGGAATAAAGAATCATAATATTGCCATTAAATATTTCATCTCTCTCAGTCAACGTCCAGTCTTCATTCAATAAGCTAGGTGAGGGAGGTGTGGAGCATAGCCATTATGTCTACGAAATAAACCGACTGGTATTTTACCGTTTTTCGACGTTGACAATAAGAAATTGTTTCGAGACTGTTGGGTTACACGACTTTTGTTATTATATATATATACATATATAATTTTTTTTACTTTTTGCATAATACGTTTACTGTAGGTCAGAACTCAAGGGTGGAAGGAGGGGAGACTGACAACCACAAATTTCCTTGCAATAAAAACAAAAAAAAAAAATCAGTCGAAAGAACCGTTGCTCATAGCACACAAAATGGTGATGTTAATTCGCTGTCGAGGTGTGTCTGGCTATATGATTCTTTTTTCCCTTTTCGTCCAATAAAGACAAACAGTGCGACGTCTTCGCGGAATATATAATTTTATATTAGTGGCGATTTCGGGATTGTCAGCGGCTGTCGACGGGAATGCATTTGAATGGTGTACAGTTCGGACCGATGACGACGGCGACGTTATTCGGAAATTCATACGCATTTTTGTGCAAAACTCAATCGGAATAAAATTTGTAAGATATATTTATATATATATCAGGATATAATTTTGTTTTTCGTGCCTGTGTATAAGTAGCATTTTCGAGACATTTTACCAGTTCAGACTGTAGCAATGATATGAATGCTACGCCCGTCATCGTTTTCATAACCGTTACAGTGTTTGTTTTTATTTTATTTTTAAATGTTTCAACATGATGTTGCACAAAGATCGGCTAGTCGACGGAAATAATCAACTCCAGTAAAGTGAACATGAGATCAAAAGTTGGAAGTGAATACTCAACGAATCATATTATATATTTAAATTTTCGAATTAAAAGTCAATACCCTTGCGGAAAAAAATAATAACTTACTCAGCTCAAAAAAAAAAAATAATAATAATAATAATATTTATTTTTTTTTTTTTTTTAATTAGTATGTGGATCATATAAAGGATATTTTGTGACTACCAAATACAAATCGGTTTATAAAACTTAACAGAAATTATTAAATTACAGTATGAGTTTATTTTTATTTAAAACCGCGTATATCTATTACCTATAATACAATAATAAATCAACGAAACCATTAAAATCAAACATTTCAAAAAAAAAAAAAATTTTTTTTTCAATTCAATTAAACAAAAAAAAAAAAAGAATAATAATAATCAATTAAGAATATTATTTATCATTTAAGAAACCAGATTTAGCGAGATGATGTTTATAAATTTTGATTGTGTTTACAAAGCTGAAAACACTTTAAAAATTTTATTATTTTTGGTTATTTTATACATGACAAGTTACTAATAACTATCGTGAGGACCGCCCACACATTTGAATACGTTTATTATATACCGAAAATTTAACGTAAAACACTCATTACCTATTTCAAAAAACATTAATGTTTTAAAAAATATTTGTTTTACATACCTACTTAATTTAAAATTGTTAAAACAATATTTTTTTTTTCCAAAGCATAATACTTTTTGGAATAGATACTCCTATTTGAAAGTTCAAAAACAAAGAACACCCTCATCATATTACATTACTATATATTACAGAATAGTGAACCCCAATAAACACTACCTATACGCAGTTGAGCCTGTCTCAAAATATTATCATAAACATTATAAAAAAAGTTTATTATGTTTCGATCGGGAGAAAAACATTTGCGAAAAATTCCTGAAAGCACATAAGACAAAATTATCATATTTTGATAATATCATAATATATCGTCGGCCGGTGAGTGCAATTACGCGTTCGAAAAAAAGTTCTTGAAAATAGAATAACAATATAAAAACAAAGGTAGGTACTACGTAATACACAGCAATATTTTCATCCGGCCATCACACTCGTGACACTGCTATTTATATAGTATTTTGTTTTTCTAGTTTTGAAATTTCGATTCTCCAGACATAAATATTAGTGTAGATTTCATAAATAATTCATAGGAAACCGTGGAATGGTCACCGACGTATGTAAAAGAATGCCTGAATAAAAATAAATTGAAACTTGACGTAGGTAATATAAAAAAAAAAAAAAGAGTAATAGTTTCTAAATTCGTTTGTATGAAATAAATATCACTTGTATTTAACGTTCCAAACTATAGTTATGCTATTTGAAATTATAACCGCTTTCAAATTAATATCGTTGTATAGCATCGCAAAAGTCACCGTATACAACTTTCGTTAAAAATGTACATATTTTATTCAAATTGTATATTTGAATGAATTATTTCTATGGAATGTCAATATTATGATGAAAATTAAAATTTTTAAGAAACGTGATAATAGTGTAATTTTTAAAAACCGAAAGTGTGTTTAGTATTTAAATATACTTTTATGTAGGTCAATGGCGTACTGCATCATTTTTAAACTTGAGGAAAAATATAAAATTAAGGACTTGCCTACACAAAATATGGTTGTTTGTGTGCTATAAATCATTTTTTTTTTTTACAGCAAAATAAAACTTACTTATTATTTTTATCATACATTTTTTTGTATTTTTATCACACACGGACCCACCCTTTTCGGACACTCACATTGGTCGTACAAAATGGCCAGTCCCTGCAAAAATTTTATTAGGTTTAAAGTTTGACTCAAATCACGTACTAAAATATTATAATCTCTATTTCGTTTATTAAAAATGTCTTGAATAACATTTTGTTACGTTCAGTGAATGGAAAAATCTTTGTCGTGCAAATGGGCCACCAAGCCACTATGCCTAGTCTTTTGGTTTGTTATTTTGGCCAAAACGACGACATTAAAATAAAACTATGATCTAGGATCTAATTTGTATGATAGTTTTAAAGCTTAGAAGATAAAACAAGATGAAATAATTAATATAATTTTTAATGATTGTTTATCTATGATTAAAGTATTCATTACTTCCTTAAAATCAGTGAGGCGAAAAATCGAAAGAAAAATATTAACACTTGTAACTAATCAAATATAGTATGACTGATAAGAATGATAACACCAGTTGCAACAACGACGCTGGACTCTCGTATGATGATGCAACGCTACACAACGAAGAAAGCTCGAATGGTCACTTCACCCATACTGGCCACTTTTCTCTTCATTCCCTTACGTATTTGGCTACTCATTTATTCATACAACATTTTAATGTTATAAAAATATTCTTATTGTTAAAAATCTCTTCTTTCTTAGTATAAAATATGTGTATTTTTCTTCACCCTTCACTCTCAATCATATGGAGCCAGCCGCCAGTCACTCTTGTCCTATACCTTTATAGTTGACGTTGACTCTATCCCTCTCCACATCTTTCTTACTCACATCAGATATTTTCGTGTCATCGCCTATTCTGTTTATCTATACAGTTACATCGTAATCGTTGATCGTTATAGACGTTGATCTATATTTTCTTAGGTCTTCATATCTTTATCTTTCCTTCGAAATTTATTTCCATAACCACTTTAACTGCATCCGAGTCATCTCAACTGACACAAATCTCACAAATTAGTCTTCCTCGTTTCGTCCATTTAATTACAAGTGGCACTTCTGCACTATATCTATCCAATTAACATATCATTATATCCTCCCTAGTCACTTCACACATCCACCTTGACATTCTGATTTCTGCTATACCCACCCTTTGTTCTGCCCTACATTTAGATCATTACAATAGCACTGACCTGAAAACTGCTCCATGAAATCTACTTTTTAATAAATTACAAATATAATAGTTAATGAAAAATTAAAACACGTGAAAAATATCAACTTTTTTTGTTTTTTTTATATTAAAAGGTGGAAACCATTATATTTATTTTTAATTATTTTATGTAAAATGTTATCGATTTGGCTTTCAAATATTTTTATAACGGCATTGTACGTTTACCTTTATCTTGTAACCAGTAGTTAGTACCAACATTATTATTTGAAGTGCGAGCAATACTCCAAAGTGATTATTCTAAATTTTAAGCCGAATTCTTCCAATCACTATAGTATGATCTTTGACGATAAAGACAAATCAGTATTCATTCGTTTCTTGTAACGGTCTGAATCGTTTGTACATTAACTATTCGTTCATTTGCACGTTCTCTTTTTTCGATTAACGAGTTTAACGTCAATCAGCCTCATATTATACCTTCAAAGTCATAAAAAGGTATTATGTTTTTTCAGCACTTTCTGACGTCTTGATTGTGCAATAATAATTGTACGCGTGTGGATAACTACTGCAATAGTGAACATATCAGCCGTCTCAGAACGTTCTCATACAGTAAGTGTATGCAACATTAGATTAAATTTCGGGAGAAAAGCTACCACACCGACCAACACATTGGCACAAGGGGAGAGTATTATTATTATATTACATCTTACTATTCTTCGGTGCGAACAATCGATATAGTATAATTGTGGCCACGTGGATTTGGATTCGGAATATCATCGTGTGGAAATCGGAGGGGCGGTGAGGATATATTTATAAATCGTATTGCCTAAACGAAGTTAGATTGCCACTCTCCGTCCTCAACGGCCGTGCTATTCCTAGAAGCGCTCACGTACAGATGGACGAAGACTTGAGCAAAACACCGACTGTGGTTTTTATATATTTTTCGGACGAACGAGTAAACGAATTCGATGTATCTGATGACCGCGAATGTTTTCTACGGAAACCGAATCGAGCATGTGTTAAATTTATTCTCCTCTCTATATAGTTTTACTATTCGGCAATACACACCACACTCTAGTGCATTTACATTGACGTAAATACGTAATATGCGTTTGGATACAATATTATGTTGCGATTGCACAACGCGCATTGTACATAATTGGTACTTTGAGGGGTTAGATCAAAATAACGAGTGGGAGGGGATAGGGGCGATCTATGTTTTTTTTTTTTATGGAAACTGGGAAATATTAAAAAAAATATATCTTTATAATAATAATCTCAGCGGATTGGGTGGCGAGGGGCAGTGATCACAGACATACCGGCTCCATACAGAAATTTTACGAGTGTAACTGAGAACGAATTATACGTATTTTCAGTTATTTAAAAGTATAAGAACACGAATTTGTATTGGACATTTCAAATACATTTTTCTTAGCTTGTAGTAAGATACGGCTTTCTTTGCACAAACAAAAATTATTGACAGTACGTGTTCAACCTTCGAACGTATAACACGTGTGTACCGCGAGTTCGCATTTATCAAGCTTCCGATAGCATATCTTACTCAAGTCGTCTTAAGTAATATGAACATTATCTGACCATTAAATCCCCCAACATGTCAGCCAACCCCCCCAAAGGGCCCTCACCTAGGTTAAAACCTCCAACCATAGGTGCATCAGCCCAAAAACAACAAAAAAATATTACTATCAAACCTCCAATAAGCCTTCCAAAATTACTACAACACCAACTAAACTCAACAAACAAATTGCAAAACAACAATCCAGTCCGAACACATCATTAGCGAGCGATAACGCGGCTGCTAATCACAGTACCGCCGCCGCACTATCTACGTTACATAATGCCTCTATCGCTAATGATCCCATTAGTAATATCGACAAAAACCCCACCATATTCAAT
>JACXSJ010002569.1:0-41851 GCA_014851325.1 Pentalonia nigronervosa | reverse complement strand
TTCAACTAAATGTTGACCATTTTTATGTAAACCTATAGTGGAATTGCGACGAAGATATATAAATCGTATTTTACTCTTCGTCGTGTCATGATGAAATAAATATTTTATTCTCAGTTCCCACAGCGAGAACAATACAATTTATTAAACAGTGCACGGAAATCCATTATTTTTTATATAATATCATATATATATATATATATAGAGAGAGAGAGAGGTACACTTAAACGAATTCTCACCGTCTCCAAACTTTCTTTTTTTCACAACGGCAGAACCCGCGTGGACTTTTCAATGTTATTGCTGCGAAGTGTTATGTTCTAATACGATAATTTATAAATTTTAAACAACATCAACAAGTGACAACGATTTAAAATTCATAGATTATCAATTTACCCATTAGTCACCTCGAGGAAATGCAAAATAGAATATTATCGCAGCAGCTTGCTTGCACATCATAAATTACAGATGGATGAAAAAGTGAAAAACACAACCCGTTCGACGAAAATAGTCGCGGGCGTGGCGCCACCTACCGGGTCGGGTCGGCGGCGCATTTCCGTAAAAACAGGCAAACGCGGTCTGCAAGATTATTTCACACAAATCTCGGACGGATTTCGGCCGCGAATCCATCGTTGTACTAATCATATATAAATAATATTATTATAACGTAGACTCAATCGGAAATCCGTCTCGTAAATCCCCTCCTCAACGCTCGCGGCGGCACACATCACCGAACACCAACACCGGCTTGGCGTGTAACCCGGTGGTGAACACATAATATCGTCAGGCGCGCGGCGGATACCGGTTCCCAGCGCTCCGTGCTTGAGCGGCGGCGACCAACCCGTGTGCCGCCGCGGCGCGCGTTCGTCCACCGGTTCGATACAGTATTACAGTCGAGTAGTCGACGAACGACGAGCCACTACTTAGTAACCGCGACAGATGCAACAGATACGTGTTACACGCGAATTAACGACGACGACAATAAAATAATATCACGATTCCAGATCGGCAGCGACACACGATATTTCGCCGAGGTATAGCTGACGGACTGGTTAGTTTCACACGTTTTTAATATAATTTTTTTCCCCGTAATATAGTACGTTATAATAGCAATATTATCGTCGCCTACATGTATAATACATTTAATAGCGACTATGATATGGTTTGCCACATGAGGTGCCGTCTAGAGCGGCTCTCTTTTTTTGCTCGATCGATCGTTATTATAATAATAATTAATATTGTATTATTATTATTGTACAATAATCTTTTTGCGCGACGAGTTGTTGGTCGTGTGTAGTCGTTTCGACCTACACCACCCGCCACCGCGTACACCTGACGTACAGTGAATGACGTCTGGCGCGTTGCTGCTTCCCATTGTTTGCCGTCATAGTGTGTAAACGTGTTTTTAGTTTTTAAATAGGTATCATTGTGTAGGTACCTACCAAGTGATAACTATGTTTTGTGTGTACATATTGTTATATAGGTAACACGCGTGCATTACACCGATAGGTAAACAGGTATATGATGTGCGCACGCATCGTCGTCGTGCTGTTTTATAAATAAGTGAATAGGGTAAGATTTACGTTAGAATTTCGGAGGAACGTTTGAGAGGAAAGTGTGTTTGGGTTTATTTAGTTTATTATAATATATTGCCCCTATAACTTATTTTCCGCGACATAGATTTAATAAAAAACACGACTGGTGACGATGGCAATATCTGGAACATCTGCCGACTTGGCGATGAAATTCCAACGAATCATTCGTCGGGTGGACGCAGAAGTGAAATGAATCATTACAACTAATAAAACATTGTGCAATAGAATTTTGTTGTACGAGTCGTACGTCATTGTTGGTGGTGTGGTGTGCGCAGTATTATAGCAAATAGGTGAACGAGGAAAATTTGAAGAACGGCCGGTGCATATTGTAGTGGGTACATGACTACATGAGTCACTAAGCAGTAAGCGGCGTACCTTTACGGCCGTGCAGGTACAGCTTACGATTTATTTTACCCGAAGACATTATTTATATGTATATACATATTAACAACAATAATATATACACGTCGGAATTATTACGGGTATGCGTGCGCGTATGTGATATTATTATGTGTACGTGCCATCGGGTCGAAAAACCAGTTTTGAGCATAATAATAGACAACGGCCAACCGTCTGAGAACTCCGGTGCATTCGAGGAGCATGGCTCGGCTATATTAGTGGGAATGGTGGGGGCCCAGGGCAAGTGGCACAGCACAGCACGGGAGGCTGTTGACATCAGACAACAGATACCTGTTACTACGTGTCTGCGTTAGGTAGTATATCTATACAGGCACACGGCATACCTCCGCCGATGTCCGGTGGCATGCCAAAGGACGGTGTGAATTTTCGTTGTTATTTTTGTACACACCCCCCCCGCGCCCTTTGCTTAGCTGTCCCCGGTTTTTCAATTTTCACGCGATTCGTACAGCGTTTGGACACGTCCAACGACCATCTCAATATTCAGGAAATCGTCTTTGAGTAAAAACTAATCGTTTTTTGTGTCCCCCGATTTAGATTCGATCTTTGTGTTCGAACGAATAAAAGACGACGATATGGCCATATTCCCGATGCTGTCGGCTGTGGCCGGCTTCATTAAGGTGCGTTACGTGGTGGACAAGGCCAACATTGACAACGCCGTGTTTAGAGCGCACTACAGGCTCACTACAGCGATACTCTTTGGATGCTGTATACTGGTCACGGCTAACAATCTAATCGGTGAGTGATTTTATTCTATTGTTTTTCCAATGCAAATTCTAAAATGAAAACTTATATAGAGAACAACATCTCAACGGGTGAACGCTGCTTTATTATTGTTTGTAATAAAGGAGGCAATTCCTTTCAATTGACCCTGGACCTACATAAATAATAAGCAAGTGAATGGGTTGTTAGAAGAGTAGATTATTAATCATAAAAACAAATTAACATTACAAAGTGATGCAATTGTAGGGGACCCTGGTGACACCAGGATATAAATTCCCTTTGTCACCTTCACAAAAAAATATTGTAAAATAGTAAAATAGATTTGTGTGCATCTAGGAAATTTTAATTTCTTTTTTTTTTAATATTTATCCTTGCTTCCAATTCTAAACTACACCTGTTACATATATTATGAAGGTCAAAACCAAATTTTAGAATTTATCTCACTGATGAGCCATATTGAAATTTTAATTTTTAGGTGATCCTATATCTTGTATAACTGATGGTGCTATCCCAGAACATGTCATCAACACATTTTGTTGGATTACTCATACGTTTACATTACCGGATAAACTTGGTAAAGGTCTTGGTACACATGTTGCTCACCCTGGCGTATCAAGTTATATTGAAAGCACAGATCAAGTACGATACCATGCGTATTACCAATGGGTGCCATTTATGCTATTCTTTCAAGGCATTCTGTTCTATGTTCCCCATTGGTTATGGAAAAATTGGGAAGAAGGCAAAATTCGCATGATCACAGACGGTGTACGTGGTGCTTCTATCGGACAAAATGAAGATAGATTAAGTCGCCAAAAACAATTAGTTCAATATCTAATTGATACTTTACATATGCACAATGTTTATGCTTCAGGATATTTCTTATGCGAAGTAAATATTTACATTTATTAATATTTATATTTCATTTAATATTTAATGTAATTTTTAGGTATTTAATTTTCTGAATGTGATTGGAAATATGTTCCTAATTGACAGTTTCTTGGGAGGTGAATTTTTTTCATATGGTACTAAAGTTTTAGCACTCAGTCAAATGGATCAAGAAAACCGAATTGATCCCATGGTAGCTGTTTTTCCAAGGGTAACTAAATGTACATTCCACAAATATGGTCCATCTGGATCATTGCAACAACACGATGCACTTTGTATATTGGCATTGAATATCTTGAATGAAAAAATTTACATATTTTTGTGGTTTTGGTTCATTATATTGGCAATTATATCTGGAATGGCATTAGCATATAGTATTGCTGTTGTAACATTGCCTTCAATTAGAGAAACAATTTTATTACGTCGTTTTAAGTTTGGTACTCCACAATCAGTTTCAGCACTTATCAGGAAAACACAGGTAAACATTCAAAATTATTACAATAAAATGTTAATTTTTTATCTGCTTATCAATAATTTTATTTTAATTTCACTTATTGTACTTTTGATTGAAAATAAAATAATAAAAACCTCATTGAATTATTATATTTAAAGACCTTATTTATACATATAATATTTTAAAAATTAATCATATTTCAGGTTGGAGATTTCTTATTATTACATCTTTTGGGCCAAAATATGAATATGGGACAGTTTACCGAAGTATTAGATGATCTCAGTTCACGATTACATCTTGGAAATAATTTACCAACTGCTCCTTCGACCCTGGAATTATCACCAATGTATCCTTTGGATAAATTGAGACTTCACAAAGAAACTGAGGCTTAGACTTGATGAACAATAATAATCGATCACTGTCTATATATTTTTTTATCTAATAAGAAAAACATTTGGAGTTGAAAATTTTTAATCTCAAACTGTGTTCAAATACTTAGAAAAACATTCCAATTACATAACCTTTGAACATTAGGTAATTTATGTGTTATTCAAATTTTAGACTAGTAATCAATAATTAGTTCTAAGACCAAATTTTTCAATTGCATATTTTATTTTAATACATTTTTATTATACATCTTCCATGTTAAACAATTTGTAATGTAACTATTCCTACATATAAATATATCATGTTCTTTTATATTTAAATGATTGACTAGCAGTCATTATGATGCATCTTGGCGCTAATAAGTGTAAACAATTAGTTTAGTTGTATTTAATAAGTTATTTTGATTTTAAATTGAAGTTTAAACTTCTATTAAAATTGTAATTAATTGTGATAAGATGTTGTGAACTGTAAATTTTAAAATTAATTTAGTTGATTTATTTTAACAAAATATTGTATAAAAAGTCTCCTAATATCGGTATTGATGATTTGGTTTTAATTATTAAATTTAAATGACTAATTATATATTAAATAATTATTTTAAATAAAGCAAGAATGAACTTGGCAATTATACATTATATATAAACTATGAATTATTTAATGATTATATATATTCAATTTTATTTTTATGTTAAATTACACTAACTAAGAATTAAATATGTATTATTATTTAAATATAATCTTATTATTTTACTTTTATTTCAATTTTTTTTTTTGTATGTTAAATTATTTTATACTACCATTTATATTTTAAGGTACAACTTTGATGAACAGATGTGAGTAATTATCAATTTGGTTTTTTTCCTTTAACATTAAAAATTCATTATTTAATTAATTAAGACCATATACAGGCATACATACAGGAGATGTGCTTGCACACACTGAGGAGCAAATACTTTTAAGAGAATATGAAGCGGGGATTTGTAAAAAGTTGGAATGTTAACTCTGGTATTTATAGCTGAACAGTAAAAATCTGGAATTTAAAAATTTGAAATTCATACTAATCTGGACTAAAATATTGTATCACACATATATTATATATTATATCTCTATTTAGGGGATATGAGTTAGGCCATAAATATTAATCATGTTTTTTGGGATACATTCAAAAAACCTTCAATTTTTAATACATTTTAAACCGAAAAATAATATTGGTCAAAAGAGAAACGTGTGTAATTCAAACATAAATTAAAAAAATAAAACTAATAGTATGATACTACCTACAGTAACAACAATTATATAATAAAAAATATTAAAAATGTAGATATGAGGTAGGATTATAGGTATTTTAAATACATAGTGTATAATATTAATACATAAATATATATTTATTTCTACCTATTTTAGATAACCTAAATTAAAGTCAATGTGTTAAAATTTTTTGTAAAGCACAGTTCTAACAAAAATAAATTGCACTTTTGACCAAAAATAATTTGAAATTTTATAATTTTTTAGATCTTTTACAATGATTATGTTGAATTCTGTAGTTTCATGGGTCTATTTTAAGCATTTAGCAATAAATATTTTTGAAATAAAGCCTATATATCAATAAAAAGAAATTCTAAAATCTTCCTAAAGTTGTACACTGAAATCACATATTTTCTTAATTAAATATAATTTTATGAAAATATTAACCATGATTTCTAATTTATGTGAGCAAGATTTGCTTCTTTTACCCTGTATTATAATTATTGCATATGATAGACGTGATTTGAATGTAGGTACTTACTTTATTTTAATTTTAAGCATAAATATATATCTCGTTATATTAAATTTAGTTTATTTAATTTCATGACTAGGGTATATTTAATATTTATTTAACAAGCTATCTATAAACAATGACATTTTACTCTCGGTCCATATAAAATTGGTATGAGTGCCACATGTGGCGGCTCACCCAAGCTTTAAATCTAAACAATATTACACTGTTAAAAACAAAATTACAAAAAAAAAAGAAAAATCATAAATATCGAAATTTTCTAAAAATTATGCCTCCCTCATTACCATGCTATGGGAACTGCCAATGGCGGCGCCCAGTTTGCCTATCCCTGTGTTAATACATAATAAATCATTTCCAGGGTATATTTTATATTCAAATTATATTTTAATGCTTTAAATGTAAAACCAAACGTCTTATGAGTGAACCAAAGTACCCACCTAGGTAATGCATATGTTCATACATGAAAGGTTATTAGCATAGGCGGATATTAGTGGGGACTTTCGTGGGCTTAAGCCCCCCCCCAGAACGTAATCAGACCACACCAGACGCCAAAATAAAAAATTGTGTGTTTCAATATTTGATATTTATAATTTTTATTTTATTTTGTTGGGATACGAGAACGGTGTGCAATATTCACGGCTTATCGTTGGGAAAATCACATTTTGTAGGTATATTAATAATCGGGAATATTCTAGAACTTGTTTGCGATTCCTATAAAGTTAAATACGCAAGCTACAGACCAACATAGCATTAGTGTCGATTACGTTTTTGGAGTCTGTGTGGTGATCGTCTTTATTTTTTTTTTTGTTTTTAATATTTACGCGTGGTTTTCTGTAAGTGACAAGTACTAAACAAATAAGCAATATAATTTTATATTATTTATGTATATTCTGTATTTGTGTGAATTAATCAATTAATTTTAAATTATAAATTGTAATTAATTCAATAATGGCTAAAAGAATGTTTGATGTCTTTAATATTAAAAAACAAAAATTAGTTGTTACTGATTCCTCATCAATGACAACACTAGAATCTGAAAATGAAGAATTAAATATTGGTTTAGACATTAATATAACTGCACAAAAAAGTGTTGAAAATATTGTAGATAAAAATGTCAATTCCAACTTAGAAACTTTAATAACAGGCCCTGTGTGATCGATTTTAATAGTAATTACAAATTCACTAAACGTAGTTTCAGTTATTATATTATATTTAAATTAAATATATTGCAGTTATATCCACTAACTAAATTTGTTACATAAAATCGCGCTTTCAATCATAAGCATTACATAACATATGAATGGCTTGAATATAGTATATTAATGATTCTATTTTTTGCTTTGCTTCTAGAAATTTTAGTACTGGAAATAATGGCAATTCTAGATAGCTTTCTAGTTGGTTTTAGAAATTGGAAAAAAGCAAATGCTTTGTATTTATGCTTAATTTATAAATTTTCAATTGTAATTATTAATATAAGTACATTATAATTTATAGTTGAGTGTTTGTAGTGAAAATAAAGGTAAACCAATAAATTGGATGCACATGCTAAAAGTAATTTACATCTAACATGTATAGTTAAATGGTCAGCATATCAGAAAACAAAAGAAACTGGTAGTGTTTATTCTCAAATATCTTATTAATGAAGATTATTTTAGAAAAAATACTTTCATTCCTGTATTTGATGCTATCTTGATAAATCTGGAAAAAAAATTTTCTATTGAAAATCTCCGAATGGTTACAGCTATTGATCAATTTGTTCAACTAAATTTTTAGGAAAATCTTTTCTTTATAGATTATTATAAAGTAAGTATCGTATCGGTTTCTGAAAATTAATTTATACTTAATACTTATGATTTAGTTTTTTAATTTTATTAAAAGTAAATCTATATTTTATATATTTTTCAGGATTTGATGAATGTATGTAAAGAGGATTGCAGTCAGAAATAGAAGTGGTAAAAAATTATATATTGCAGTCTACTGATGAAAAATATATAACTTTAAATGATGTGAAAAAGGTTTTAACAAAACAGACTTTCCCTAATTTATATAAACTATTTCAAGTGGCTTTAACAATACCTATAATTTCCTCCACTTGTAAAAGGAATTTTTGGCCATGCGTAGAATAAAAACTTGGCTTTGAACTTCTATGCTGTAGGAAAGGTTCAACAACACCTCAATATTATACATTAAAAAAGAAATATCTAAATATATTGATACCGAAACGATTATTAGTATATTTGCACAAAACAATAGATATATACAATAAAAATAGAAAAAAATTTAGTAGCTATTCAATATTTTATATTTTTATTACTTATATATATACTCGGTAAGAGTAGCCATTAGTTAGTAGGTGAAAGAGACTAAAAATGTCTGTTTCCGCTAATGGCTAATGCATAAGACAAAAATGTCAAGCCCTCCCCCCCCACCCACAGATGTGACCATATACCGCCTATGGTTATTAAAGGCTATAAATATAATCTACTTTAGTGTTTTGTGACCTTAAATCTAAGTATGATTTGAAAAAATTAAGATCAGACAGCAGTATCCCTAAAACCACAAGATTATAATTTATTTAGTGATGTATTATCAGAGACAAATGTCCTTTATATTCAAGAAAAATGCCTGTAATTTTTTTATTACAATGTAAATCAAGTGGTTCACTGTAATTGATGTGTTAAATTTGAATATTTAATGATTAGGGCACGGATTTTAATGCAAAATACATTTTTTTCCTAAATCCTTACGCAATGCTCAGTTTGGCAAAAATGCGTTTCAAGCGGTGTAAATTAGTGGTGTTACTAATATCCGGTTTCCAATATTATTCGGATAATCCGGATATCCGAATCCAAATAATAAACGGATAAAATCCGGATATTTTAAACTTGTTACTTAATTATAAAAACTTAAATATTTGTTAAATATAATATGAAATATATTATTAACTACTACCAACTGCATCAACCGTCAACATATTTTTAAAACATTCCTTTAGATATGTGAAAATTTGAATTATTCGGATAATTCGATTATTAAATTTTGGATTCGGATATTCGAATATCCAAAAACCCGGATTTTGGATATCCGGATATCCAAAAACCCGGATTTTCACTGTAAATTCATGTAATTCAATTTTTATTTTGCATTTTTTGTCGTTTTAACTTCTTTAATGCATTTTTAGTAATTTTCGCTACTTTTAAGGTTATTATTTTCATATTTTTGAAAAATGTAGCATTTTTGGAGAGAAATAAAAAAAATTCAAGTATTCAATATTTTTCTTTCACTAAATTATTGAAAACTACACTTTATCGCCTGTCATATATGAATTATGGTAAATGACAATAGTCGATGACGATAACAATAAAACGAACTACGTGTGTATAGTGTACATATTGGGCCTAGCCACACTATTATTATTATTATTTTTTTTTTTATTATTATTATAATAGTCTCGTCAGTGGACAGAATTTCCGTTTTCAACGAAATATAGTTTTAAACATATCCTTCTAATCAGCTATTTCTAGTATTCAAACGAAAACGTCGTGTTTTACCGAGTTACTCTCGTGTGTTGTACTCCGTGCGTTTGACGTTTGTGAATAGCAGTTTTATTTATTTTGGTAGATACAATTAAGTCTTTTTCATCTTTTTAACATTATGCCTAAAGTTAAGCCATCATCATCACTTCATTTACGTGCGTATATAAACGAATTTGGTGAGGATGTTTTTTCGACTGACGGAAAAATTTTGTTTTGCAAAATATGTAGTGTAAAAGTTGCGTCAGAAAAAAAATTTACGATTACCCAACATTTATCAAAAGATAAACATGTTAAAGCTTTGGAAATGAATAAAGCGAAAAATACAAAATATAAAACTCAAGCGTTTTTTACCGACACGTTAACTAATTCGTTCAATAAAGATTTATGTTTTGCCATGTTGTCATCAAATATTCCATCAGCCAAACTAAAACAATTAATTTTTTGGAAAATATATGAATCGACAAATTCCTTTAGAGTCTACTATCCGAAAAAACTACGTTAGTACTTCTTATGAAACTCTTGCTTCTATTAGAACATATGTAGAAAACAAAAAGGTTTGGGTGAGCATAGATGAAACGACAGACGTCGAAGGCCGATATGTTGCTAACGTTATTGTTGGAACATTGGAAAATAATTGCCCTGGTAAAACATTTTTATTAGACTCTGCAGTTTTAGAAAAAGCAAACTTTAGCACATTATCAAAACTATTTGACAATTCTATGAGTATTTTGTGGCCTATTGGTATTAAACATGATAGTGTTTTATTATTTTTATAATAAGTGATGCAGCGCCATACATGGTTAAGGCTGCAAAAAGTATCAGTGCATTATATTCGAAAATGATCCATGTTACTTGCATAGTCACGGATTGCATAGAATTGCTGAAGAAATTCGAAAATAATTTTCCTGAAATTGATGCTCTCATATCAAATGTTAAAAAAAATTTTCTTAAAGCTTCGTCTCGTGTACTTCTATTTAAGAGTATTGCACCTGAAATTTCGATGCCGCCAGAACCTATTTTAACTCGTTGGGGTACTTGGCTGTCAGCGGCAAATTACTATTGTGAACATTTCCATGTGATTAAGGCAGTTGTAAACTAACTCAACAAAAACGACTATACAGTTATTAAAAAGTCACAAGAGCTATTGGCTAAGCAAGAACTGGAGGCAAGTTTGGCATTCGTGAAAACCAACTAGGGTAGTTTACCCACTTGCATTACACGTCTTGAAAAATCTGGACTTTCTTTAATTGATGCAATAAGTATAGTTGATGAAGCTGAAGTTTTTATTAATAGAAACAACAGTAGTCAAGGTAAAGAAATACAAAAAAAAAAACTTGATGCTGTATTGAAAAAGAATAACGGATTTAAAGTTATTAAAAACATTAAGAACATTTTGGAGGGAAAAACTGTTTCACGAGATGATGATACCGTTCCTGAAGACCACGTTTGATGATATGATCTACATGAAATTTGCATCAATCACCTCTGTAGATGTCGAAAAAAGTTTTTCAATTTATAAACAAATATTAGCTGATAATCGGAAAACATTGATATTTAAACACATTAAACAGTATATTGTTGTGCAGTGCAACCATTACATACTATCTCAAGGTAAAATACTTAAGCAGATTTTTTTTTTTAAATTTTGACTGTTTATACCTAATACTATTTTTAATTTACTGGTTTAAAATTAATTTTCAGTTTAATGTGACCATTAAAAAACAAGAAACATAAAATCAAGAAACAACTGTAAGTATTGAACAAATAAAGTAAATAAATTTTAGAGCATTTTTTATAATTATTTTTCATATTTTTAGTACATTTGTTTATGTCATTAATTAAATTTTAATAAAATAAAAAAACTTTTGTGCATTTTTTATGTCATTTTTCACATTTTTAGTACATTTTTTACGTTATTAATTGAATTTTTTAGGTCATAATTGCATTTTTTCTAAGGCATTTTTAGGTTTTTTTTAGGGTATTAAAATCTGCGCCCTATTAATGATGAATCATTGCATGCCAAATATATTTGATTATATTATTGCTATTTATATTAATTATTTCACTATTAGTAATGCAATAGGTAGGTAAACTTTTGATAAAAACATTGCATTTGAAAATGTCATTTTGTGAAAAATAAAAAAATATACTTTAAACGTTTCAAGTACCTACTTATCCAAAAATGACATGTTTATATTACAACAAATTAACTATATTAAACCAAACAGTATTAATAATTGTTTAGATTTTTTTGTTAAAATATTAATTACTTATGAGAATTCTTGTTTTAAATTGTAAATTCATAGCTATAAAATTTGAAAATGTCATAATTTTTAACTATCTTTATGATAATGTGAAAGTGTTTGTAGTTTTGATAAATTTTCCTAGTGTCAAACTAATCTATGTTTGAATTACACACATTTTTCTTTTGACTAATATCATTTTTCGGTTTAAGATGTATTAAAAATTGAAGGATTTGAATGTATCCCAATAAACATTAATGATTAATATTTATGGCCTACTTGTACCCCTTTAATATAATGGGTATATTATATAAATGTGTGGTCCAAAATTTTACGGTCCAGTCCAGATTAGTATGATTTTTAAACTCCAGATTTTTACAGTCTACATATTTATTATGTCCAGGTATTAAATTCCAGAGTTTAATATTCTAGGTTGTTGCAGGTCACTTATAAAGTCTCAAAAAAGTATTAAAAGAAATTGATTAAGTGAAAAATTATATCTTTTTTAAAAGTATGTTTTTATTTTTCAACATAAAAAGTATAGTCCATTCTTATAAAAAGTAATAATGGTAATAATTATTTTGAGGCCTATGCATGAGCATTAATTATTTTGGGGAGCACATTTCATTACTCGCATAACCTAGGATCAAGGGTTGTGCATACTTAAGAGTATTGACCAGTGTGCTGAACACATCTAATTTTGTAGATTAAGAAAAACTACAAACACCATTAGATGGTAATATTTCACAATCGATAATTTTACAACCATTACCAATAAAAAAATTACTATTCCAATAAAAATAAATTTCTTTAACAAGGTTACATTATTTGATGATAAATGAACTAGTTTTGTAGTTGTATGTTTGATTTTAAACCATAAGCAAAGAATTAAATTTTATAAAGTTAAACTGTATTATTTATTCATCATAAAAAATAAAAGTAGGTTAACATAACATTAGAAGTCGATTACCAAACATTTCTAATATTATATATTTATTATAATTTATAGCAAATCCAGTATTAAGAAAAAACCTATACTTTTGTATTGATGAACAAATTGTGAATATAGCTTAATTTTGTCAATTAAAAGTATAAAATTAACAAAACTAAAAATTTTAATGATTTTTGGTTGAGTAAACTGGGTATTTTAAATATTTGTATGTACATTTACATTTTTCATATAATAGTATGTATAATTTTTATTATAAAATATTTTGCTTCTACACAAAAATTCAAATATAAATTGGTGGGGATATTATTAAAATTTCTTTAATTATGACAAACATTTTGGCAGAAGAGGGGAGTTCTATAAACTGTTTACTTTCTTAGATAAATATATAGCTGAATTATGTATTTTAACAAATAATTAGACAATATGTGTTTGCTATAACTATGTGCATAACTTAAAATAATTTTAGTTAATAACAATTAAGTCTCGAGTTAAAATTAATTATAATCATAAGTAACTATGATGATAACCTAGTTATTTTTTAAACAAAATACATTCTTTACCTAATTAAATTATTGAGAAAAGTAACTTTAAACTTTGTAACTAGATACTGATCAGCTTTGAATTAGCTTCTATAGCTATTTAGTTACAAGGAATATGATAAAAAAAAATACTAATAAACATTTATATTTACATTATGGGGTGTAATAAATAGCATATGTTTAGAAATAATTGCAACGAATGTATTAATTTTTTAGAATATGAATTTGACAGTGTCCAATAAAAAAATATATGAATCTAAACATGTTCATTTTTGCAGGGAACATACAAATTCATTTTTTCTGTGAACTTTGAGAAAATATTGCATTGAATATATTTAATATGACATGACATAAGTTTCGCATTGTAGTCAAACTATTCAAATTAAGTAACCATAATATATTTTACACAAATTACTAAGAAAATGGAAAACTATAGGTACTTTTGAAAAGTTAGTATTAATTTATTGTAACTATATTTGGTTATGAATAAAAGTTATGTTACAATTATTGATTATTAATACTAAATCAGTGAATTAAAGATTTCTAATTAATAATACAATAGTTATAAGTAATAAGTTATCACTATTTAAATATTTTAATCATTGAATTAGAGGATGATGGTGCACAAGATAAAACCTTAATACACTTTGTAATGGATTGTTGTTATTGATATTCATATGGAGAAAAAAATGTTAATTTGTACATGTTTAGCCAGAGATAATGATACCTCCTAACCTCTTAATTTTTAATTAACACAATATGCATATAAATCCAATTGAATTATTTTGTATGATACATAAAATGTATATTTTGTATTGAAACTAAATGTGAACCACTAAATGTAAATTTGTAATGTAATCCAACATACTATAAGTACTAGATTAAATGTTATATTTATTTGATATTTTTTTTTTTACATTTTGATTTAGATACATCAACATTTATAAAAAAAACATCTGCTTAACAATTTACAAAGAAAAAGACTGGTTCTCATTTGATAAAATGAAATCTGTATCACTATATAACACTGCTTCAATGGTATAAAAATCTAAGTATTTTAAAATATACTCCTTTAAGTATACTTATAAATCCCAAAAATAAATAAATTATTTAAGGAAAAAAAAGAGATAGAAATGCTTGATAAATCTTCCCTTCAATAAAATTGATATGACTTGCAGCGCATAACTGTACCATGTATAAACATTAATTATATACCATATCATTGTACATTGTATATAATTCATGTATTGATGATACAAATTTAAAAATACATTTTAGGAGCAGTTACAACCCCTATGTTTAATGTACAGGTATTATCTTTATCGATCAAGATAATATTTACTATATCACCCTGGGTCACATATTAAAAGGCACGGGTCGTCAATTCAATTCCAACGTCGCGTCAGTGACAATACCAATCAATATTGCGTCGGAATAATATAGTAATTACCTCATAAGTTAAAATGTTTATTATGTATTATTAAACAATTATCATTTAATAAAATTGATTATATTCAATACACAGTCCACTAATTCTTTTTTGTTCAATTACAAACTGAAGACTAACCCTGAAACTAACCTAACCCTACTTTCAACAAATTTATTGTGTCGCTGAAAACATATTAATAAAGCTGAAGATAACTCAATTTATGAAAATTTTGGTTCTTAATAATGTTGGTGAATTTTAATTAGTACTTCATGATTGGAAAATTATTAAAAATACTTAGAATTACAGAATTATTAAGTGATGGAAATAACTGCAGTGATATTATTCTTTATGAATTATATGAAGAACTCTTATACTGAGTCACATAAAATATAACTGACCAATCATGGGCCACTTAATTATTTTTAAGGGACCATTAGTTCACAATTGTTCCATTTAATATTTAGTAATTAATGCAACCCAGTATATGCATTTAATAATCGAATGAAAAATATATAACTTAATACAAGCAATTAATTTTATAAAATTTTTCACTTCGTTCTTTTCTAAATACAATTTTCTTTGCGTTATATTAACAATACCAGTAATCTTAGCTTTGTTGCCCTGACCCAGGTCCAGATTGGGCTGGCGAACTACCAAGATAATCTTGGTGGGTCGCTCAAAATATGGCCCAGTTATGAGTGTTTGGTCACAATTTTATGTTTATATGGTAATGAGAAATTAATACAATCATTAGAAAATATAATTGAATCACATTATTAAATCTCGCCATAGTTGTAGGTGTAATAAAACATTGGGAATCCAAAAACTCGGTGAGCCGATAATTTACCTATCCAGTGATGCCCTGACCACTGCTTTTAATAGCAATAGAATAAAAGCAATTAAAATTCAATATTTCTATATTTACCTGTTTCCCCAATCAATTTTTGCAGTTGTCTTTAACTTCAATTCTCTTGTTTGATCTTGAGTTAATGTTCCAGTTAATAATTGTTTTCTCCATTCTAGTAACTCTCGCATAACTTTTCGTAATGTAATAAATTTATAAGTTTCACGTTCCTACAAATATATAATTTAACATTTAATTAATTTATATTAACTGCTTCATATTTATAATTAAAAATACAATGAAAAAAACAAAACAAAATACCATAATATTAGTATTGTATTTTAATATTAATATCATAAGAATTATAAGTGGTCATAATTAGCTAATATAATTATATTTTCATAATTAATTATAAATGTTTGTTTGAAATTGTTAAATTACAGGGAAAAAAACTAGCACAACATAATCAGTTAAATTAGTATAAAATTATTATTGTTTTTATGAGGGTATGTTAGGATGTAGTCTTTCCATTACTATTTGAATGTATATATTTTGTAAATATAAGTAAAAGGTAAAAATATATTTTATTATATTATAATCAAATAGTGTTTTGTGCATTATTGTTTTATAATTCATTAACATTTAAATATTTTTTTGACATACCACATATAATGACTTCCAAATACAATTCCAATCACGTAAAACCAATGATACTTCTCGGACAACCATATCTTCCAATGGTATAACTGTTTCAAAACTTCTGAAATTTTAAATTACAATTAAAATTGAAATAAATATTTATAAATAATAAATATATAAATTTATTAAATTTACCCTTCATTTTCAACACGACACGGCTTCAAATGGATGTATGTAGATGGAAATATACCCTAATGAAAAGGAGAAATGAAATTAAGTAAAAGAATACTTATATATTACTAAAGCTTAAAATAAAGCAATATAAATATCTCACCTTAACAGATCGATTTTTAGTAACAAATCCTCTGTACCAACCTGTATGATATATAAAATAGCTTTAAAATATATTTAGATAATTAAAATTTATGTTCATACTGACCACAGCATTGTTCAAGGATCTGGACAGTGTCCCCAATTTCAAGATGTAACCCATATGGATTATCTCCATGCCAGTTGTATATTACTAAAATATTTTATAAGTTAGAACCTATACGTTTTAAATAATCTCAAATCTAAAATAAAACTCACCAACTCCATATTTGTTTGTTTTAGTTGGAGTCCACATGTTTGTTATTGTGGGAGTGTAATGGGACAGAATTGGAGTCTTCTTCCGCTCATATTTTATTTTTTTTACCAAAATCGGCAAATTAAATGTTTTTCAGACAATTGGAAAAGTCAGTCTATGGCTAAGTATTTTATTTATTTTCTGCAAAATCAATTGCTTTTATTTTGTTTACATTTCAGTTTTAATTGCTATCATACGCGGGGGTGGAGCTGCAGAGATAAGATATCATAATAGTTTGAATACAATTTTAACTATTTATATATATATAAATAATAAATTAAAGAATATTCTTAAAATGTAATATAAATTATTACATTATCTATATCTACGACTTTAATTTGTTAGATTTACGCATGATAAAGATAAATTAAATTTTTGGCTAAACGGCTTTACTTTACGCGTGCAATTTCGAAACTTGGAATACGAAATCAATTACTAATTAGTAATTATAAATCTACAATAGTCAATACGCCATAAATCACAATGTTTCATTAAAACAACCAGTTGAAGACTCGTGTTATTTAGATTGTAATTATTATAAAAATTTAGAGGATACTTTATTAGGTTCAAAAATATTATATTGAATGTAGAAGATATTGATATTTTGATATGGTTATGATATAAGTATGTTTCGTTGCACAAATTCATCAAAAATCATAATTTATAACATTTACTTACTTTAAACCGAAAAAATTAACAATGACTACAACTGCAGTGCTGCACATAAAAAGGGAAAAGATTTTGAACATTACCCACAATGTGTATTTTAGTATTCTCTATTTTCCTTGAAAATTCAAATTTCATGTTACTATTCAAGTCAGGGGTCTTCAATTGAGACCGTAAATACATTTTTAATTATTTAAAACTTTTTATTACAAATATAGAAAATGAGATTTAAAAAAAATAATAAGTGGCTTGATGCCTAAAAAGGTAATAGACCTCTGATTTACATACTATGTATGAACAATTAAATAATAGGTAATTGATAAGTAATAGGAGGATAATAAAATAAATTATTTGTTGCTAATTTTATTATTTTGATTTTATTATATAAATAAAATAAATAATCACAATGTCTACACAATAATGTAAGCACTACGCTCCATATATTTTAGAAAATATCAAGGTATACAATGTTTGTAAACCTAAATAATAATATAATATTATTTAATAAAGTATACACTTTAACAAAGTAAAAAAAAACCCTGTCCGAAGATTAATTTTAAACATACATAATATAATATCAATGATAATTATATTATAAAATTAAAAGTAATGTTTTCAAGTTATAACAAATATGACATAGAATAACTAATTGAGACATTTTGATTTATCCCACTAAAATACTAGATATTTAATTTAATCAATTTTTCCCAATCCAATTGTAAAAAAGTTTTTAAGAAATATTGATAGATGTAGCAGATTAATTCCTTAAAGTTTATTGTACATCATGTTCATCTTAAAAGAAACTTAAAATGAAAATATATGGTATACCTATGTGTTATGTTACACTTTTAAATTTGCAGATATTAAAGTAAAAATTCAAAATGTAAAAAAAATCAATAATTGTATTTTAATTACAAAAAGCCAGATTTAATTTTGATAAACTACATCATATATTTTGGAAAAAAGTAATAGTATATAAAAAAAAAATTGTGTATTTAATTTTGGTTTAAAGGATCAATGATGAAAAAATTTATCTGCAAATTAATTCAATAATATTTAATAAGTTTAAAATTTAACTAAATAATAAAACATCTATAAATCTGAGAAGTTAATAATTTTAGAAAGATTCAATATGATGTATATTATCTTTGGAAGTTTACCTTTCACATTGGTGAAATCTGCTACCCTTTTACCTATATGTATACCCTATATTTATTCAGTCTTCATTTATCGAACTGATAATAAATAAATAAACAAGACTCAATAAAAATAATACTCAAAGATAAACATTTGCTACATGAGAGTGCATTGTCCAACATTATCTGGTATTGGATTACCATCAGCTACATCACTCAATAATTCTTCTGGTGGCTGACCACATTCTTGCATTTTTTTTAACAACTCCATGAGTTCTTTGAACTTTCTAGTCTTAGTGACATCATCATCAGTATCTTGTTGATTTTCTAAATGATCACGGACTTCTTTTATACAACTAAACATTTGTGTATACCTAAAACGTTAAATAAAATTTATATAACATATAAATACTGATGTATTGAAGTATAATCTCTGTCAATAACTTACCTATCAAATTCTTCTTTATCAGATGTTTGTTCATGATCCTCAAGCCATTTTGGATATTTATCACATAGATCTTTGATAGATGGATAAAGCACATCCTTGCTCAACAGTGGCTGCATAAATTGCATTAGCATTGGCAACATATCTTCGTCTAAATTTATATCATCTTGAATACCCATATTGGCAAACATTGAAGTCATATCACTTCCCTCGGGCAGGTTTTGTTTTGCTTCTGATAAGCTTTTTAATGATTCTTGAATAACTGTTTGTAAATCAGATCCTTCTTCTCCTAAAATTAGTTCTTGTAGACCAGCCGCTAATTCTGCTTGATCACTATTCATAAATGATTTCATTGTTTCTTCAAGACTCTCTTTTAAAAAGTTATCACTTGCACTAAAGTTAGTAACTTCAGATATTTTTGATGCATCAACTGATTTTGATTCGCCAGTATCTTCAAAATCTTTGAGAGCATCATCTAATAATTCGGATAACGCATTTTGTGTGTTCTCTTCTTTTGGTTCGTTTTCAGACATTTTTTTTGAAGAATTTAAGAGACACTAATGACTAAAAACTGAATGGCATATAAATTTGTTAATACTCCAAATTATTATTATTATTATTAATTATTCTCAATCTAAAAAATCCACAATTCCTATGAACTGGTTTTTAAAATATTATCTAAACAATATTAATATAATGGAAAAACTGAATTCCTGACCTTAATACTTAAATAATATTCAGATTCAGAACTTCATGTTTCAGTTGACTAGAACAAACTTGACACTGATAACTAAACAGATGTTTTCATATTGATAAGAAATAATAATATCCATAAATTATATATTATTGAGAAAAAACTAATAAGCCAAAAGAGGTTAATCATTAATGAGTCAATCATGACTTATTATTTATTATAACTGAAATAAAAATTCTTTACTGCGTACCTCCATTTACGACCACCTATTTGTCATTATCATTTTTATATAATATCATAAAAATTAAAAATTTCTTCAACTATTTAAGGTATGTAATTAAGTTTAATTGATATATATATATATATCTAATTGTAGACACTTAGTAAACTTATATTTTAAAAACTAGTTATGGCAAGCTATTTTGATGAACTCCATGTTGAAGAAGATGAAATGCCTACTGTTCGTATAGAACGCTTAACCAGAGAAACATTTAGAATGCTTTTTGACCATGATCCAGCACGATATGGTGACATCATCAATTTTCAAAATACACCTCCAGCATCAAAATCAGAAATAGAAAAACTTAGAGTACCTTCATTCGAGGAGCTAATAGGTAAACATTTTATCTCAGGAAAATATTATTTACTGAAAATATTTGTATTACCAATTAGATGAACAATGTCGAATCTGTTTATGTCAATATCAACTGAGTGATAAAGCACTAAACATGCCATGCAATCATATATTTCATGAAAACTGTTTAAAAACATGGCTGGAAAAAGTAATGAAATAATTTTTATAAGAATAACTATACCTAAATTGTTAAAATATTTATTTTATTTTTTAGAGTAATTTTTGTCCACTTTGTAAGTTTGAATTAAAGACTGATAATGTTATGTATGAATTGTATAAACAAGAGTTGAAAAATCGACAATCAAGAGAAGATAACATTGCCCAACTTCACGATTCTATGTTCTCATAAAAATAATAAAATTCAACAATAACTATTTATAGTGTGTATAACATAGTTACTTTACATATTACAGTTAATACAGACATCTTAAATTAATTAGGTGGTTATAAATTGGGATTTTGTGATTTTAATAGGGAAATTAAAATTGTTTATTACTACCTATTATAAAGTTTATATTATAATATTACAGATATAAGTTTCAGCTATTACTAACTTTTTTTTAGAAAATCTCATTTCAAATTAAATTTAGCTTTAAGTTTTAATTTAATTATTTTAATTAAGAACTATATTTAATTACACATACTATACATTTGTTTCCATATTATATTATAATTATTATTATTATTAATGAATTAACTTATTTTATGATTTTAAATTTGTATCTAGAAAAACAAGTTTCTTTTTAATAATTATGCTATAAATCATTAATTAAATTGAAATTTCTTTTTATTTACTGTATGATTATCTCTATTTGAAAATATGGTCTAGCATTGACTTAAGAGGCTGTTCTGGTAACAAAATTTGAGTGTAAAAACATACTTTTGTACTTCCCATTTTTCTCAGCCCTTGTTAGTCTTAGAAACATGATTTTTTTACCAAAATAAACTTGAAAACTTTTAGACAACTGGGTGCCAGATTTTTGATTTTTTTTTTCAAACCAATGATATCTGCATTTGATGAACTTTTCAAAATTTTTATAATTTTTAAAATATCATATGTAATAGACAAAAAAAGATATCAAAAATCTGGCATGCAGTTGTCTAGAACTTCTCAAGTTTATTTTGCTGAAAAAATAATGTTTTCAGTAAAAAAAATTACGAATTTGCCATAGTCATATGCTGCTGTCGCGACTGCAGCGGCAGTGTTCTAAAACTGTACTCATACCACTACCCCACGAGCATTAGCAGCAATACAATTTTAAAAAAATTGTTAAAAAATAAAATTTTGAGAGAAGATAAACTGTCAGCTTATAGTACTAAATACTAAAATAAATCTTGTCATATTTATATTGCTATCAAAGAAATTTATTTTACTAATTTTAATACAATAGGTTGAAAATTAGATTTTGCTAAAAATGTTGCAAGTATAAAAATAAATATTAAGTATTAAGTGTTTCAATAACTATGAAATAAAATATGTTTTTTAACGAAAAATGAATATTTATGAAATAATATAAAAAATAATAAATAATATTCCTAAATTATGACAAAATATAAAATAAAAATATCTAAAATTGTTATTTATTGTTAAAATATCCAATGTTGTCCAATTTAATAGCAATTGAGTTTTATTTTTTTTTTTAATTTCAATAAACTATTACTGGAACCTCTTACAGAGTATATTTCTGTAGCTGAATGTCCATTTGTTAATAAACTAAATATTTTGAGATTTTTTTTGATTACTAAGAATAAGATTATGCAGTTGTTTACCTTAACTACTGCCATATTATTTTATTTGAATTTTTTTTCGCTTCTCAAAACATATTTCCCTGTCAGCAAAGATCGACTTTTTTTAACATTTTATTTTTACATGGATTCTATAAATGATTAAAAAGTCACATTTTTTAAAGAAATTCATTTTTTAATATATTTTTTATCATTATTATTGTATAAGTTTTTTTTTTTAAATTACAATATACAATAACTTATGAGAAACCTTGTTTCAAACTTTCAATTCTGAACTATAAAAATTGGAGATTTTTAAATTTTTAACTATTTGCAAATTTTTAAGATTTTGATAAATTTTGTCAAAATTTAAAATTCTAAATGCTAAAAAAAAAAATAATTGTAGATTTGCAATCAATTTTATTTTTATTTCGATAATTTTTTAAGAGCTTTGTATTACATTTTCAAGTTTTTTTATAACATTTTTTTTATTGACAATAATAAAAAAAACAATTAAAAAATATCAAAAATGTCTTATGTCTATAAATTGTTCCAATAGAATTAAAAAATATTAAAAATCGTATCTTGTATAAAAATACTAATATTAACATTTAGTGAAATTTTTATGTATCTACTGTTATTTTTTAATGGGTTATGCTAAAAAACAAAAAACAATTTTATTAAAAATTAATATTGCATAAAAATTTCAGTTTTTTCTTATTTTTTTATTTTTCATGACGCTTTTGAAAACTTGGGATTTTTTTACAAAAAATTTTAATCAGTATTTATAAAAATAAAATTAGAAAAATTTGAAAATTTCTTATACCTACAATTAGCTTAAAAAGTACCAAAATCTTTTTAAAATTAAATGATGTATAGAAAATGATAATCTTAACCTTGGTTCAAAATTTTAATTGTCAACAAACATTTGGTTTTGAATTACAACAATATAAGAAAATCGTTCCCTAAAAAATCAGTAGAATATGCAAGGTCTATAATTTCAAATGATTAAAAAAATTAGTTTGATTTTCTGGTAAACTTTTATTTTTTGTGATACATAGAAAAACTTATGTAGAATCTTGTAATAGATTTTCAAATTTTATTAGTTTTAAACAGAAATATTTTTATGAATTAGTAAATTAAAAAAAAAGTGCAAATTTTCATGATTTTGTCGAAATTCTAACTTCAGACGATTAAAAAAAAATTATAGTGGATTTACGCTTTATTTTTTTTTTAATTTTCACTAAAAATAAGCAATGAAAAACTTTATATTACACTTTGGAATATTTTTACCAAATAAAAAAATTGTTATCGACAATAATAAAAAAAAATAGCAAAAATTAGCTTTGTGTAAAAATTCCTGTTTTTCCATGATTTTTTTTTTCGTTTTTCCGACGCGTTTGAAACCTATTGAGAATTTTTAACTTTTCAAAGTACTAATTAAATTCACTTTCCTACATAAAAGATGGTGTTAAAGCATTTTTACTGCACCAAAACTCGATGACAGACACAAAAAAACATACAGCTTTATACATTTAATACATTTTTCGCTCCGCTTAGAATCTAAAATAATTTAAGTCAAATGATCGTCTTGAAAATGTTGAATAACTATATGGACTTACTGATGTTTGAATTGTTATTTTTTGGGATGGGTTATTATATATTAATAAATTATTAATATAATATTTTAAATTATTACAATGAAATCAATATACTTTACTACTACTATATAACTATATAAGTAGATATATAACATTTTTGTTCAAGAACACCAAAAATAATCAAAACAATTACGTAACATCATAATTATTGAGTTCACATAGAGAAACTTTGCATTGTTTTTCAAATCAATATTTTACATATTTAGCTACAAGAAACCTACAATAACGATACGAAATGACCAGGCAAAATACCATAGATTAAAACATATTAATTAAAATAATAATTTATTCACTTTTAATTAGTTTGAAATCATTCAGGACTATCTAAGGTAGGAGACTATTTACGATTCTGACCATATTCAGGCAACTGCGGCGTTTGAATGTTATTTGTTTCGTTTTGGTAATAATGAATATTTTTCGTCAAATAGTCAGTCAATGACTTTTATTCAATTACTTTTTTACGAGAATTAAATAATTTAGGATTTAACTGCAGAACGTCTCGTCCAAACAATGGGTCATATCCGAGCAACTGATATTGGAATGTACCTTTTGATAATCACACATATTTTTCGATAAGTTTTGTATACTTCATTTGGGTTTTATCTATTCTGTGTATATAATTGATGTTATAATAATATATTATTTAACGGTATTTAACAGTTTTAAATTAAATAATATATATTATATTACAGGTACATAAAAAATAATATTTTCTTTGGACGGCGGATATGTTCGGGCAACACTACTTTTCTTATCACAGTTAGAATGGAATCGGTTCAGTCTCTGATTTTAGTATTGTCACAGAGCAATATTGGTATTGCACTATTTTGTAGATATTAATGAAATTTAAACAATATTAATTGTCTTTGAAACAACTGTTTTATGGAATAAAAGGGTGTGATCTCCCACCAACTTACTTTTTTTTTTCTGACTACGTTATCCTCAATCATGTTGCCAGTCCTGTATAATATTATTTAAGTCCGTGATCTGTGATAAAACGTCTTGGTAGATATTAGCTTATTTAGAATGCTTAGGTATTGTTCTGTGATATTGGGTGAGTGATGATTTCCAAAATGATTGAAACTGATGACGGATGTTCTGTTTATCAAATTTCATGTTAGAATGTTAGTTTAAAGATTCAAATGATTTAATAGATTACTGACTGACAGCATTACAGAAGTCAGTATTTGACACTTGTTAGTTGTCAGGAAGTAGGAACTAACGAGCAACTAGTCGCGACTTCCGATTAAGTGACGATTCCTAGAAAAAACGTTTAAGTAATTATTATTTAACATTTAAATATTAAATATTGACACTGTTTTAACTCGTCTCCGCTTGGAAAAAATTTCTATGCCTGTCTGGATTTTTTAGTACTGATACTGATGGATATTTGATACTAGACAGAATATATGAAATTAAATGTATACTGTGGTACTACTATTTATTTTTCTAGCATTTGATTGTAATCAAATTTAAATTATGGAAAAGATTCCTAATTCAAAAGAGTTGGAAATTTCATGATATTATGGTCTATAAATATTTTATGCATCAATATAATATATACTTGTATATATTTGTATAATTTAATGTTTGAAGCTTTAACTTTAATGATATTCTATTTCCAGCTGTTAGTATTAATCTACAATTTATTAAATTTAAATGTCTTAATTATTTTTGTTACTGGTATATTATTATATGTTAATATAATGTATAATCAATTTCAGAATATTATAAAATATAGACTTGTGACTTTGTAAAGAAAAAAATTATTTTTTGGCGTATTAAGAATTTTCTTTTTTACAATGTACAACTATGAATATGGTGATCTATGTTTTGATGAAGATAAAATGTAAGTTTAAACATTTACTTCATCTTGAGATATTTACCTCAACCTATATAACTTGTTTAGGGGTTTGAAAGTAACCTCTGGGGTTGTAACAATTAATAAGGACCAGACTACCAATCTGATAGGAATAACAATAGGTGGAGGACCGCCTCACTGTCCTTGTATATATGTTATACAGGTATGAATTCCTTCACTTCTAGAAAGTACTGATTTGAATGTATTAAATTTTAGTCAATAATCCAATATACTTATTATGTGAATGATATCCTAGGTATCTGATAATTCACCAGCTGCATTGGATGGTACATTAGAAAGTGGTGATGAGCTATTAGCTATTAATAATGAATGTGTACGTGGGCATACCAAGTTACAAGTAGCACAAATGATACAATCAAGTGTCGTGAGTTAATAGTATTACTTTTTCATGTAAAAATAAACTTTTTATAATATTTAATCTATGTTTATTTATTTGTATGTAAGGATCGAGTCATTTTGAAATATAACAAATTACATGCTGATGCTCGTCAAGGCAAAACTTTGGATATTGTATTGAAAAAAGTTAAACATAGACTAGTTGAACGTATGTCTACTACCACTGCTGATTCTTTGGGTATGTCTCGTGCAATACTAGTCAACGATAGTCTTGTTAAACGTTTACAACAGCTGGATGACATGGAACAATCGTATCGTAATTTGGTTGATCATACAGAACGTGTACTTCGTGCATTTTATGCTCTGACCCAATGTTTTAAAGGTACTTTCAATTTATAGTATTTTTTAGGATTATGTTAAAAGTGATTTAATCAATATTTTATGAATTGTGTTATCATTATCTGCATACATTTTTTGCAGAGTTTGGGGACACATTTGCAGAAATAGGTGCTAGAGAACCTCAACCGAGAGCTAGTGAAGCTTTAGTGCGTTTTGCTGAATATCACAGACGAATGGAGCGTCAAGGTCTTATGTTAATTAAAGCTCTAAAACCAGTAAATATAAAAAAAAAAACTATTTTATTTTGAATATAATTTATAGTTCCGGAATAGATATCTAGGTCATTTGGTACATACCTGAATAAAGCTATTCCAGACACTAAACAAACAATACGCAAGTACGCTGATGTAAAATTTGAGTATTTATCTTACTGTTTAAAAGTCAAAGAATTAGACGATGAAGAGATAACTTATTGTACGGCAGACGAACCTTTATATCGCATTGAAACTGGAAATTATGAATACCGGTATACTGAATATAACAAAAAAATATCATTTTACGTTAAATCTATAACCGTGTTTTTTTTATAGGCTTGTACTAAGATGCCGACAGTTGGCAAGAAAACGATTTGCAGCACTTAGAGAAGATGTTTTGGCCAAAATTGAACTATTAGAAAATAAACATGTACACGATGTTGTAGGTCAATTGCATGCAATTGCTTCACAAATGGCTAGTTATAATCGTGAAATAAGTTGGATGATGCTTGGAGGTAACAATGTTAGTGAACCACCACTCTTTCCTATTGAGATGGATTTGACATGTACTGCATTTCAATACAAGTCTGTCCAGCCAGTTAGTGAAATTAACCAAGATAATCTTAATGACGTAAGAATATTTATTTATATTAAGTAATTTAAACTATAAAAAAAAAATAGTTGATTTAATATATATTTACTCAACTATATTATATATTAATTAATAATTTAAATTATAGGAAAGTGTACACAATCAAGTTGACAATCCAAGAGTGTACAGAGATTTGCCACAACTACTTAAAAAGAATGATTCTGTTTCTGCTTTGACAGAATTATCACAGTTATGCTTGGATACTGACGAAACAGATAATGAAAACCATACTATAACAGCATCTTCTCCGTTGCTTTTAGATTTATAATAATTTTCTTTCAATATATTAGATAAATATTATATTTATATTCATTCCTACTCGTTTGTATGCATAAAATATGCTTTGTTCTAGTCACTTTTAATGTATACAATTATCACATTTATCTATACAAAAAAAAAAGAAAACTAAATTTCTAGTTTTAATTATTGTCACTAGGCATGGGTATATCAGCTTTTTGAATATTGTTTTTACTATTTGTTTAAAGTTTTATTGAAATAAAATGAATATTACGTGACACTTTTTTTTGTTTTTATTTTTGGCTTGGTTTTTCAAATAAGATAGGTAATATAATAAATAAGGTTAATGGGGTTGTATGAAAAAGGTTAGTCAAAATTCATGAGTATAGAACGCATATTGAAAAGTATATTCTAATTGGAGGCAAAGCTACATTTTCATTAAAACTAAAAATAAAATTCTCAATAATAATGAATTTGTTATTTTTCATGTATGAATTATGAAAATAATAAATACGATGTTGTCAGATAAAAGGACAAGTTTTTAGTCAAACACGTACTCCGTGTTTATAGTTCAGTATTAACTAGACACATTCGACAATCAAATTGATAATTGCGACTAACGGACTAATTTGTATACATGCTACAGCATGTCTGAAGATAATACAAAAATTAATCAATATAATGAATAACATAAACAATTTTTTTTGGAAAAATGTTGTAATTTATTAAATATTAAAATTAACATGTTTTCAAACTAAAATTATTAATATCAAATAGTTGAAACTTAGATGTACCACTTCCACCAACAGCCACTAAAGATGGGTTATCGGTACTTCCATCTAAACTATGCAAAGCACCAGAAAATTCTTTTATTTTAATTAAGTGTTTATTCTCTCTATCCCATACTTTTAAGGTTTCATCTGTTGAAGAGCTAACAATAAATTTCTCCCAGACATAAATACCAGTGACTTCATTCTCGTGACCTTTATATTTCCATAGCGGTTCATTAGTTCGACAATCAAAGCAAAGAAGTTGACCTCTATTGGTACCAATGTAACACAAGAATCCATTAGATGGATCCCAATGAACTTTTTCTACTTTACCTTTAATATTCCAATTTTTATATGTATCATATGTGCGACAATCATATACATAAAAATCTGAAGAACCAACTGCAAGTGTTTGTGATTCAAATGGATGCCATTTAAGAGATTGAACGTGATCTCCAAAATTTTCCATTCTTGTATGAGGTTCATTTGTTTCTAAATCCCAAAGTAAGGTAGTCTCATCTACTGAACCACTGGCAAGTATATGAGGTAGATGTTCATTCCAAGCTATATCTAAGATAGCATCAGTATGACCATAATTTCTTTCAGGATTTTTTTTCTTCTTTCTACCCAATCTGCAAATGCAATTGAAATACTTAATATTAAAATGTTAAATGTTTAATTGTATTTAGTTATGTATTTTAATTACCTATATGTGGGTTCCAAACACCCAATCAAATCTAAATCCCATACATCTATCATGGCAGACATGGATCCCAAAGCACAAAAATTTCCAACAGAACCAAACCATTCCAAGCATAGAGGTGGATGTCTTAAAATTATGTCATGATGAATGTAAAAATCTTTGTCATTGTCATTATAAACATAAACTTCTAGCGAGCACTCTGTTTTTTTAACATTGCCTACTAACACAAGATTGTCGTCGGGCTTAAGAATTTCATCGAGTTTGTCACTATCGGTATCAGAATCATTAAAATTATCATTATTATATACGGCCAGACCACTTATGGACATGGCTCCAGACATATCCATTTCTTCTTCATCATAATTCTCTAAACCGTAGTCTTTTCTGTCGCTCTTGCTAAGCTCTTTTTCTTTGGGTTTAGTTTCTGTTAGTTCTATTAATTCTTGTTGAGATAGTTTTACCGTATTTTGATGTAACGATACACCCTGTTTCACCCACTTCACACATGGAATAAAACTCGTCATTGTTTAAATATTAAATAAATCTATATACATAAATGTTAAATAATGTAATAACACGAATAGTATAACACAAACACTGAAACACGTGTTGACAGAGTTTGAGCATAATATAAAGTAATAATAAAAGTTATGATATCACTGACATGAGAAACACACTTATCATAAATTTCTTATCTTCTAAAACCGTTTCTTCAGCTGTGGACCTACCCTCACAGATATCATAATATATAATCTGTGATCTACCCCTAAATCCATAAATCTATTATCTATGCTTAGATCATATCACAGAGCAATATACAATTAGGGCATATTATGATTTATGATCTAAGGTGTAGACTGTCTACAGTAGTTGTGTATAACTACACCGTGCTTGTTAACTAATAGTTTTACTGATATCAGTGATATCAGGAATCGTCCCGTTTTCATTACTCCCTTAGTCCTGTCACCGCCCTCTGGTCTTCCGGTCATCCGTTGTCTGTCGGCCGTCGGCCGTCACTCGGTCACTCACCAGTCATCAGTCGCTGATGACGGCCTGTCTTTTCCAGTTCTCCATCGTAATTGAATTCCGATTAACAATCAACTTTTACTTCTTTCCACAATTCGCACACAAATGTACAGTCCTTTGTTTTCAAATATTACGGTTGAATGATGAGATTGATTCGTCTATACAGTATACACTATTTAACCCTCCGCGGTATACCTATAATAATATTGCGGGTCAAACATTTGGATCGGGACTAGGGAGATTAAATCTGAAAAAAAGTCAGCGTTATTCCGAGCAATGGTGCAAGGTGATTATCGGTAAATGAAATCAAAATGCAGTCTGATTCAGATGACCGTTTGAGATTTCACGCTCGGTGTGGAACTTTGGTGAAACTTTCACTAAACAATAGATCAGCCAAACGGCTGCGAGCGTACGATGAATTTAATAACGGTGTTGTCATGACGAATCGAAATATATTTGATGATGAACTATTTGAGGTAAAGATAAATATTATGTAGTCTCATGAATGTAGTATGTATTCCATTACAAGCTTGATCATTTATTTTACAGATTCGCATTGATAAACTAGTAGACAAGTGGAGCGGTAGTGTTGAAGTGGGTGTGACTATTCACGATCCAGGAGCTATTCCGATACCATCAACAATGACTAATTTGAGAACTGGTACTTCAATGATGTCTGGCCGTGGTATATTAGCCAACGGTAAAGGAATTAGACGGGAATATGGGAACTTCAATCTGGATGATTTGAAGGTACTTATATTGTTTAAAATGGAATAATTCCATTAATATCCGACATAAATTGATTCTACATCTGTTATACTATTCAAGGTTGGTGATCGTATTGGTCTGATACGAAAGCGAAATGGTGATCTACATTATTATATCAATGGTCTTGATCAAGGAGTAGCTGTTTCTAATTTACCCTCTAAAGTATGGGGGGTAGTTGATATGTATGGCAGAACGGTTAAAGTTACTATTGTTGATCGCGATGTTAATGAAGAAAAAAATTTGGTAACAAGGCTTAGCAATTCATTAACCTTATCTAATGAAAATCAACGTAAGTTTAATTGATTGGAACAAATTAAGCATTCCTTTTCTTTATAACCCATAGTATTCTTTCTGCACACTTCACCTAAATGAAAGTATCTGCGACTTATCCCACATTCTATTCGACTGCCCTGCCCTTCAAACCAAACGTATTATTTTAGTTAACATATTTAAAACTCTTAATATCCCCTTCAATATCTACTCCGTACTAAACACAAAATCCAATATCGCCATTAAATCTGTAATTTCATTTATTTTAGATGCTGGCTTTGTTATATAATATTAAATTGTAATGAACTATGTTATATTATGTATATTTCTTAAATGTTGAGCTATCATAGTTATATACTAAAAGCTAATAAAAATAAAAAAAAAAAACCCATAGTATTTTTTATGTTGAAAACGATGATATAATCAGAATTTACTGGTTTTATTATTTTTAAATTGTAATGCTTTTGGTTACTGATATTAAAATAATAAAAAATTTCCTATTTGTATACCTCTATAGGTGGTAATTCTTTTTTATAAATGAAAAAAACCATAGTTTTTGATTAAAATAAAGATTGACAAAACGGCTCTCCATCGATTAGACTTATACTATATTTTGTTTTAATAGACATTAAAGATGTTTATTTTGTTTCCAGTAATTAATGAAGATTTACTTGAATTCCATCCTATGTGTGGTGCACATACTCTAGTCATTAATAATAATACTATTGCTTATAGGCCAAAGTAAGATGAATATGACTATTAATTAGTTTCTTAATTAATGAATTATTTTCATTCTAGTGCATTAGATGATTTTAATAATGGTGTTGTGTTAACCAAGCGTCCACTGCGTGTAAATGAATTATTTGAAGTTCGTTTGGATCGTCTAGTCACTAAATGGGCAGGTTCAATAGAAATTGGTGTAACAACACATCGTCCAGGAGATATTGACTACCCTTTAACTATGACAAATGTAGATTCTGGTACTTGGATGATGACCGGTGTAGGAATTATGCATGATGGCATTACAGTTGTCAATCAATACGGAGTAAATTTAGATACATTAAGGGTGGGAGACCGTGTTGGTGCTATGGTCAAATCAAATGGCTCTTTACACTTTTATGTAAATGGTATAGACCAAGGAGAGGCAGCTAAAAATATTCCAACTGGGGTGTATGGTGTTGTTGATTTATATGGACAGGCAGCACAAATTACTTTATGTCGTGATAATGTTGATCAAATTTCTCCATATAAGTATGTAATATTTTAAAAATTATATCAAAATCCATATTAATTATTTTTATTTCATGTCAAAGAAATAATGTTAGATTCTTTCCTAACCATGGAAAAAATGCACGTATAGTTCCTGGGTCACGTGGTCGTACTTCTGATAGATTGTATTGTGAATATGAATTTAGTCAGTCAATTGTTCTAGTCAATCAAATGTTACAAGATGGTGAATTATTTTCTGTTAGTGTAGATAAACTTAATGACCGATGGTCAGGCTCAATAGAAGTTGGTAAGTATATCACTGAAATAACATATAATATAAAATAATATTTAATATAAAATGGTTTCTAGGTGTTACTACAATTCCCCCAAATATCTTATCTGCTGATTTACCAAATACCATGACAGATTTAGATCACGATACTTGGGTTTTATCTGGATGTACGGTGATGAAAGATGGGTTAGCAATTAAATATAATTATTCACTGGATTTGGACAAAGTTAAAGTTGGTTCTGTGGTTGGTATTATGAGACATGACAATGGTCATTTGCATTATTTTTTGGATGGACATGATCAAGGGGCAGCTTGTACCAATGTACCTCCAAATTTATATCCAGTGATTGATATATATGGTCGATGTACTCAAGTTACTATCCAGAGTCCACCAGAAATTAGATGTGATGATAGTGATTCAGACACAAGTTGCTGCTCACAAGATGATGCAATATCTGTTCAGACTGAAACTGGAGTTAAAGGACAAAAGTATAATGGCTTTAGTTGTATTATGAATAAATAATATTTATATGATATTCTTTTATTTTAGAGATATTAATTTAATTGAATATCTGTATGGAGAGAACATAATACTAATTGAAGATAATAGAACAGCCACCAGAGTAAAGTCTTTCAAAGGAGGCCTCTTAATATGTGATAATAAGATGCAGCCCAACGAATTATTTCAAATATTAATAGTAAAATGTAATACAAATTATGCAGGAAGTATGCGAATAGGTGTTGTTAGTTCTCTACCAGAAACTCCATTGCCATCTAATATCAAAGATTTAAGTATAAAAGAAGATGTGTGGTATTTTTCTGGTATGTAATTTAATTTTATTGTTTTAATTACAAAATTAAAACAATGAATTTTTTCTAGGAAATCAAGTATGGCGCAATCAATCATTGATCATGAACAATTATTGTCCAAGCTTAGATAGGCTGAGAGAGGGTGATAGAGTTGGTATTAAATATACAGCAGATCGAACATTACATTTGTTTGTGAATGGCTATGATCAAGGAACTGCTGTATATAATGTATCCGAGGTAACTCTTTAAGTTCTTATATTATATTTAATACTGTATATTTCTTAAAATAGGCAAGTTTACTGCAGAAATGGTATGATGAATTTAAAAATTAGTAGGAATAAACTTTTTTTAGTATCTACCCTTTTTATCATCACTTTGAGCACCTACTGACTATTTAAATTCGTCCTGAAATAATTTCCACTTTCCTGAGTATATAACATTACCCCTTGATACCTAACCATTACCTCATAAAGCAGTTGTCGCCAACCTTTTGGACCTCACAGCATAATAAATCCATGACTCTAAATCCTACAGACTACCATAATAAAGCTTATAGTGTTTATACTACAAGTCTCAGGTTCTTATCCAGAGATTCTGAACTTGCAGTTTTTCTTTTTCATAAACCACCAGTTGGCTATCACTTAAAGTATCGGAGGCAGCCACCTCTCAAATATCCCTTTATCATGTAATATGTACAGAAAATTTGTATTTTATATCAAAAGTCGAGTGCAATAGATTTTTCATTATGTCAAAAGTCGATATCTCAAATTTATTGTTATTTTAACTAAATTGCAATTCCCTTGTAACTATTATTACAAAAAGAATTCATATCTCAAACTTTTTTCTGTTTCTCTTGAAATTTGACATAATGAGAGTTTACTGTACTATATAAATATTTCAATGTTATATTTAATTATAAGAACATTATATTAGGTTATTTATGGTGTAATCGATTTGTACGGTTGTCATATTTCGGCTAAAGTGATACATACGGATCAAGATTCTAAAACAAATGTGCAAATGATTTCTTCACAGTGTAGTGAAAATACATCAGATATATCTGAATCCGTTAAAGTGTTGGTATTAAATTATTTTCAACAATTTATATTTAAATTGGAATTGTATCTACTTTAAATTAATTAATTTTAGAGACACTACAATTAATGTCCTGAAAAGAATGACTGTACTAGATGAAGATATGAGTGAATGCTGTTCATCGGAAATCAGTTATTTTATAGATGAGGTAAAATTGTATTTAATGGAATGTGTTGAAATAATGAAATATTATAATTGTTTACAGTCTACATATAAATTAATGAGATTTAATGAGTGGCGAGGTCGCAATGTACGCTTATCACGAGATGGTCGTACAGCAACCAAAACAGAAAGTTATCATCATGGGTTAACAATGACATCAGATATTTTACTACCAAACACTTTATTCCAGGCATGTACAATATTTTTAAATTTCAAATTATCAATAACTTATTGATTGATTATATTAATATATATTATGATTAAAATTGGTTTACAGGTTGAAATCCAAACATTAAATAAAAAGTGGGAATCATCGTTAATGATTGGTGTATCTAAGATTACATGTACAAATAATTGTGCACCAGCAACAGCGTTATCTTTAAAGGGATGTGATAGCACATGGATAATTTTTGGTGATTCTGTTTATTTTGATGGCCTTAAAGTAAATATCTTCTACAACATTTTTTGAAGATTTTAAGTGTATATATATACATTTTTATTTGTTGTTAGATTAAAAGTAATTATGGTCCAGATTTGAATTACTGTTTACCAGGAGATATTATTGGAATCATGATTGACGGAGAAAATCGCTTAAAATTGTTTGTTAATCGAATAGATTTTGGAATAGCTGCAATAAACATGCCAGCTGATTGTTATGGTATTGTTGATTTGTACGGACAGTGTGAACAGGTTAATAGTACATATATACTATTATTGTTTTAAATTCTACTAAAAAATTATACCATCTAGGTGTCCATAGTAAATCCATTTATTGACTTGTCACCTGTTGATCCTGTTCCAAATATGCCTTTGGAATCTGACTTATTACCTGAGGATACTAGTCAACCAATCTTATCTGAAGAGAAAGCTGACTTTGAAGGCGATGAAAAACAAAGTCCTGCATGTGAGGAAACTGAATTGGCAGATTTAACCTGGATGAAAACCGATAAGACAAATGAAAATGTTTTGGTGGCAAGTGGCCATGATGTTAGATCTCGTTCAGCTGAATTGGCTGGATGGATAGATGAGGAAGCAAGTACTTCTACACTAAGAATGTCGAAAATTCGCGCAGGAAAAACCTCTGGTTATTATACTTTAGATACAAGAGAACGAAGACAAAACGAAATATTAAAATCTCTTCGTCTCAAACAATGTCAATATTTTAATTTATCATCAAAAATCAGAGATTATCTTAGTATTCCAGGTTAATTTAAACTGTTTAAATTGGGAATTTGAGAATGAATTTTAACTATTAATTTTTTCAGATACATTTTTTTTAGAAAAAGGTCATACATGCTATTGTGATGAATGTAATTTATATACATGTGATGAAAATAAATTATCTATTGAAACTGGATGGTGCAAATTTTTACTCCGCAAGCATCCAAAGTTCAATAATTTATCTTTTGATAAATGGCGATCAGCATATGTAGGAAGGCCATTTGACATGATTCGTAATTGTTTGGATAATGGAATTTTAACTGTTCTAGGTAAGGTTTGTATCATATTTTTTTGAAAGTAATATTTTAATGTTTGTATTTTATAATATAATTAATAGATACTGAACCAGAGGAAATTATACTTTACCCATACTTAAAGCGTACAGTATGTTGTCAAAGCATAAAACCTTTTGGGTAAGTTGTATATTTTCTACAATTAAAAAAGTAATTATAAAATCACCGTTTTTTTCAGGTATTATGATCTTGAAACCAATAATCAATATAAGTGCCATGCAGCTTTTGAGTTAGTGATTGAACAAGGTTCATTTGAAATAGGCGAATTGTTGCCAAAATCTAGTAGAACTGATTTTCATCAAATTTCATCACTAGTAATTCCAAAAATTGGTACAAAAACAGTACTCACAGCTCTATATTTTAGATTTGACAGAGATATAAATTAAATTAAATTAGAGAAACATAAGATTAATTTTAAGATTTTAAAAGACATTGATCTCACTTATTTTTGTTATTTTTTTTATTTTATTATTTTCAATGTTGATAAAAAAATAATTATTAAAACATTCATTACATCACTTTATAATGTCTGGTAATATTTTCGTTTAATATGTTGTCCTGCTTTGCATTAACATATTTAGGATTTTGAGTACCTTCGGTATAGAAAGTGTATGGTAAATTAATATGACCAAGTTTTAACTGATTGACATGTCTCAATATATCTGATGTTACAGGAGTAGTTATAAATATGTCACCTGTGGATTTATTTACAATACGAACAACACCTAAAATAAAAGAATTAATTATATTTAGCTTTTCATTATTATTGAAGACTATAACAACATAAAATACATACCAAATCCTACACATTCACATACGTCTGTGTTGTTGGCTACACACAGGGCAATCACATTAGCATTTATTACATCTAAAGATTCATCTTGGGTTAATTCATCAATATCCTTGATTTGGACATTAATATTATTGATATTTATTCTGCAAATAAATATTATTTTTATATGTTTATTGGAAATGTTATGATAATTAATACCTATATGGAACAACATCATTAAAATAAATATCTGTACTTTCCAAACATTTACTGAAGTATGATGCTGTTACCAATTGTTGCCTAATGTGCTTATCAACATTTCTGTAAAGACATAAAATTATTAAACAAATTAAAAAAAAAATTTCTTTAAGTATTGCTTACCGTAAATAAGGAGCTTTAGCAAACTCATTTTTAGCAGTAGATGTAAAATACCAAAGGTTGTATAACAATGAAGATCCTGTATTGTCATTTATAATTTCTGAATGTAAGTTCAAATTTTGGTTGTCATTGTATTTAATCTGTATTACATCAGATGGTTTAGTTTTAGATATAAGATTATGTAAGATCTTAAGGCCTGCTCCTAAAAGTAAAAAAAAAATCATGCAACTATTCATTTATGTTTTTTTTTCGTATTATTATTATTGTTTATTTTTAATTTGGATATAAATTTTACCTTCAACAAATCCCATAGTGTTTATAAAACATGGCATTTGTCGCAAATCATTAGTATTGGTATCGTTGATTATTTTTTTAACAATTTCATTATATAGAGGTACATTGGTCATAACATCATTGCTCTCAAAAAAATATGATCTAAAAATATATAAAAAAAAAATCTATTGTAATTACTATTTGAGCATAACTAAAATAGTTGATTAAATTATGGAAAAAAAGAAATTAGCAATACTTAAGATTACTTTAAAGGTAGTATTGAATGTGTATAATTTGGTCCAAGTAATGGTTTATCAATAACAAATGCAGAAATGCATCCAGGTATGGAAAATTCACTTTGGCCAATATCAAAGTCCAATACTAATATTCTGTTCCACTTTTTAAGGCATTTATTTATAAAATAACACATTATTGTTGATTTTCCAGAATTTTTATATCCAGCCAACAAAACTCTGATTGGTTCTATTAATAAATATTTTTAATTATAAACATATAAAAGAATTATGAATGAGGTTCAATACTACAACATAAAACTAACCAATGTTGGACCCAATAGAACGATTGAGAAGTTCATCACCAAAAGCTTGAAATTGTTCATTGATCACAAGTCTTTGATTTGACATCGGAGTTTTGCTCAGATCAAACCAACAACCTAATTGCTCTTCTAGTTCTAGTAAACGCTTGGGTGGAGTTAATCTAGTTCCGTTTATGTTAAACATATTGAAATCTAAAAAATACATTGACAGTTTAATACTTTTTAATTTTTACTTTAATTTTGAACATACTGGGAACATATTTGTTCATAAATGTTTTCCATTTGCTGGATTGGCTGCTCTTCTCAAGTATTACAACTGCTTTCTGTCCATCGGCTGACACAATAGAAATCAATCCATGCAATCCTGAAGAGTACAATGTAGTCTTTGGACTGTCCACAGTCATAGTATAACCCCATGTTTCTATCTTTCCTTCCAAAACGTGGATGTCGACAGTCCCGATGATATATAAAACGTCTTCGCTGTTAAACTCGATAGACACTTTTTCGGATGAATCGGATTCATAGAATACGGGCAAAGTATTGGGTAATTGAAATATTTCTTTCATTTCGAAGTTTAAATCTAACTCTACATCAAAACCGAAGTATCGAAGGCGCTAAACTAGCAGTAGTAACTACCTTAATTATCAACTATATAACACATTAAATTGTTATCACGATTCATGAATTCAAAACACATTATCATAATTATTCCTCGTGACATAAGCATAGATAATAATATATATTATTATTATATACTATCTATGATCGTTAGGTATCAATGGTAATAATTACATGGTTATTTGTTAAAATTACTTGTCTGTGATAAAAGAGATATCACCGAATACAAAATATTTTATAAACACACAAGATCAAAGAAAGTTTTACATGCAAACACCACAAAATCAGAAATAATCATTAACATTATTATTGTGCAAAATTTGATTAGGTGTTTAATTTTTTTTTTTTTGAAAATTTTAACATTTTAAGTTTAATTTTAATTTCTTGTATCTTGTATGTTATTAATTTATTAGTACTATTATTTATGTTGAGTCAATTGGTTAATAGTTATATTTTCATATTAATAAATTATAATTTATACTTTATAGCTACATCAGAGTACGCAGAGTACAGGACGACAGAAGGATATTTTGTTTATATCCATATTTTGTAAATACTGGACCCTCAAAGTTGTTGTCGCTGATTCAAACAATAATTACAGTTATAATCATGGACAACTTACGCAATGAAGTCATTATAAAAGTTAAAGTAAGTTTTTCGATTGTAATAATAAATTAAATCTTTTCGTTATTAAGTAAGTACTTAATAGGTATTATTTAACTGTTGAAAAATATTGAAAGATTTTCAAGTTTAAAATTGGAATGTATCGATACGTATCAGTTCAAATCGAACATTTAAGATATTACATGTGTAATATACCAGCATTAGGTATATCGATTAGATCCATTTTTTTTTTTAAATATGCATAATAAAAGTAACGCATTTAATTCCAAAGGTTTAAAGTTTTTTAATAATTGAAAAATGACTTCTAAGTTAAGTTTTGCCTTCCAGTATTTTCTGATTAGAATTTTGGTATTTTATTCAAATTAAATTGAAACACTATTGTTTAATGTCTTTTATAGGAAGCAATACGAGCGAAACTAAAAGAAATGAATGCAAATAGCAGTAAGTAATAATTACCATTGGTAAATATTCATATTTTCATATTTATAGAATAATAAAATAATACATTTATTCATTTTCAAACATATTTATTGTACATTTTTATTAAGAGCTATATTTTTTTTTTTTTTTTATTAAAAATAGAAAAAATTTACAATCTGTATAACATAAATACAATAAGTAATTTGGATGACATTTTTACCAGTTTGGACGGCTTGAGGGAAGGGAGAATCCATTGACACTACTTCCAATATGAACTTTATTTAAATTAAATTTTACTGTATATAAGTACTATAATGTAAATTTCAATTAATTAATTATAAAATCACGTGGCCATTTACGTTTGAGACGACGGAGGATTGTCAGGTAGTGCTTTAGATGCTAGCTTGGCAACTAGGGGATTAGGATGATTAAGGACATTTTTGTGAAAGTTATTAAAGTTGTACAAAGCTAGTGCAGATATTGTTGTAACGTTAAGATCATGATGTAGAGATCTGTTACTTACATACCATAGGGCATTAGTGAGGAGATGAAGGTTTATTAATTGGAATGCTTGGAATATTTTTAGGTTAGACATTTTTGTAGAGCCCCATAATTGAATGCCATAAGTCATTGCAGGGCATATCAGTTGTTTATAAATTAACATTTTGTTTTCAAGTGAGACTTTAGAATGGAGTAGTTGCCTTAGCTTGTGCAGATGGAGATTTAAGGATTTTCGTTTAGTTTTTATATGTGTTGGCCAGGTCAATCTTTTATCTAGGTGGAGACCTAGGTACTTGACTGATGTGCTCGTGGGGATTATTTTGCCATTGAGATAAATGGGGAGAATATTTTTTGGTCTGAGGGTAAAGGTAATATGAGTGGATTTGCTTTCATTTATTTTTATTCTCCATAAGTTAAATCAGTTTTGTAAATTAGTTAGATGGTCTTAGAGGTTATTTATGGCAGAGTCTAATTTAGGACTGGAAGAAATGATTGCAGTATCGTCTGCAAAAGTAGCTAAGTTGGTGTTATTTGATTGAGGTAGATCAGCTGTGTATATATTGAACAGTGTAGGTGCGAGAATACTGCCTTGAGGGACGCCTGCTCTGATAGGATGAATATTAGAATACTCTTCTTCACATACTAGTACAGTACTACGAAGGATTTTAAGGTGAGGTATAATGGAGTGGGTAAAAAGAGGAGTTTATGAAGAAAGCCATCGTGCCAGACACGATCAAATACCTGCGCAACGTCCAGAAATACCCCTGAACAAAAGTGTTTTTGTTCAAGGGAAGAGGCAATGTTGTCAACTATTCTGTGAATTTGGTGGACCGAGGAGTGATTGTTTCTAAAACCGAATTGAGCGTTGGGAATAATATTTTTATCATTTACAATTGGATAAATTCTTTTTAGGATAATTTTTTCAAGGATTTTAGAGAACGTTGGGAGAAGACTGATGGGTCTGTAAGAAGACGGGATATCGGAGGTTTGCCCAGTTTGGGAATGAGAATGATGACTGAGCGCTTCCAAGTGGAGGGGATGTTTGATAGGCGGAGTATGCCATTATAGATATACGTAAGTAGTAGGATTGCTTTTTTCGGCAGTTTCTTCGTAATGGTATCTGTTATCAGGTCATTACCAGGTGATTTATTATTTCGCAATTTCCTAATAATGTTTATAACTTCAGATGGAGAAGTATGTTTTGTTGGAAGACACATTGGTAGGGTGTTGATTAATGAGGTTTTGACATGATGGGAGTGTTCTAAATTTAAAATGTCTGTATGAGGCGTAAATCTACTTTCAAGATCAGTTGCGAAAAGATTTGCTTTGTCTAAGTTTGATGAAGCTAAGGATTTATCTGGGTAACGTAGAGGAGGTGTTTTGTTTTTTC
>JACXSJ010002568.1:31387-41968 GCA_014851325.1 Pentalonia nigronervosa | reverse complement strand
AAAAAAAAAAATTAATTCATTATTCTATGTTAAAATACATAATTTCTTCCAAATTTCAACTTGAAATATCTATAAGAAAAAAGTTTGTTTATACAAATTTTAGATTTTTTGATTACAGTATGAAATACTTATAAGGAACCTTGTTTTAAATTTTCAATTCTTAGGTATAAAAAAATTAAACATTTTATGGCATTTTAGCTACAAAATAATTTGAAAAATGTTTGTGATTTTGATGAATTTTCTCAACATTTTTTACTAAGACAACACTTTTATCGATATTAATAGAAAAATATTTTTTTTTTTATTCGAAAAATGTAAATTTTCTTATGTTTATTTATAGTTAAAAAAAAATCAAACTATTTTGAAAATTCTATGATTTCTATACATCATCTTTACATGTCAACAGTTAAAATTTAAATTTTAAAGTGATTATTTGTAAATTTCATAAATGTAGAGAAAATATGGACATTTATCTATCCTTATCTACTATCTACTCACTATAACTGATAACCTTGTAACGAAATTCTGTAATTATTGTAACTAACCTACACAATTTTATGGGTGTATTTTGTTTTTATTCTTTGGGGTTACTTGATTATTGAGTACCATACCAGTATTTCGTTTTTCCGTGTGCCGGGGCCTTATGTGTTTTAAAATATTAAAATTAATAACGTAGAATATACTATAATATACAAATTCCCCTCATACACAATTATTCCAGACAAATGCAAGAATTCCTTTTTTTTTTGGCTTGGTCTGAAAAAGTTCAAAATGTTTAGGTATCTTTGACAGCCCCACAACTCTTTCAAAAAACCTGATCACGCCATTTTGTTTAATATAATATTATTTTTTAAATCGAAACTGTTACCATTATATGGGGGTAAATTTTATAAGAACAATTAAATTAACGATATTCATTTTTTGTTATAAATAGGATGATTTTGCAGTCACGGGCATATCCGAAAAGAATAAGGACGCCATATCATTAAAACTTTTGTTGTTACAATCAATTATTCACCTTATAATATTATTATTATTATTTTTCTAATTATTATTAATTTATTATGCTATGTTTTGAAACAATTATTGAATTTATGTATACATTTTTTGTATTATCACAATAAATTGTTCAGTTTATATGCACTCACAATTTTGTAATTTTATTGAAACAATGTATATACTTGGTAATATCTATTTGGCTAAACTACACTTATAATGATGTACTTTTTTTTTTTTATTTTTTATTGAAACTTTGTGAACAATTATTCTCGACGATTAAATTATGTACTTAATATATAATTTTGAAGTTGTTACTCTTAGTTTTATGGAATTTTCAAATTATGCGTTTGTATTTTTTGATTTATATGAGTGGGTGGTGGAAAACTATACGAAAAATTGCTGTTCGAATTACCATATTTTAAATATTCAAATTTTAATTAATATATGTTTATTATGAGTAATAAAATATTTACATTTTTTTAGTTTACGAATTAATTAAAGCCAATTACAAAACTGCTTAAAATATTTCCATCATCTTGTGCCATCTGGTATTCACTTGTAGCACTTAGTTTTGAATAGAAATTACATTTTTATATTTTTTTACTAAATAATACATTACTGATTAAATATTTGTCTGGATAGTTATATTCTACCAAGTACCTACAATCTAGGCCGTATTTTTTTCGGGGGTATCCAAAATATGAGTTTTGTAATTCTACTGGATTTCGTTTCGACACTTAATTAAAAGTAAGAAAAAAAAATATTTAAACTTCTAATAAAATATATAATCAAAAAGGTAAACAAAATAACTTTCGCATCTTGTCACCTTAGAACTTTTCACTATCAATGATGTATTTAAAAATTATTTAAGGGAGGAGATAAGACATTGAATCATATACGTTAAAGTTAGGAGATTCGATCTCTCTACCCCCACTACTTTGTAATTTCAATATTTTTCTACTTTATACTGTATAAATATATAATGTACATGACTCTCTATAATGACTACCGACTAACAGAATTTATCATTATTTTTAATTAGATCTTAAATAGTAAAAAATATTAATAAAAAAGGTTGACAAGTGTGCATACCGCTCTGCTTTGCAGTAGGTGTCAGTGGGTCACTGTAATGAATGTGTTAAATTTAAATTCGGGCATCGCCTGATTGCGGCCCAAAATAACTTTTTTATCTTTTTATCTATCCCAATTGCAGCTTATACATAATAGGTGGGAAATACTATTTTCAAACTAAATAAATATTCCTATTGCGTCTGATACTTATTTTTACATTTTTATAATTATTGTATTTACAATTTTCACAATCACCAATATTAGGCATGGTAATAATCAGCCCATTAAGGATAAATAAAAAGCACATAAACTGTAATATTGCAAGATGCTAATAGGACGCAGTTGTATATTATACTGTTATTACTTATTAACTTAGTGTTGTTTTTTCTTTGTTTTATAAAATGTAAATGATGGACATTTATAAAATGTTAAACGAAAAATATAAACAAATGTTGGTAATATATAATTATAAATTTCGCTTTCATAAGTTATTAGTAAGGCTTGGATTTTGTAGCAAATGCTTCTTTTCGCAGGAGTGTCGAGTGTGAGAGAAAGAGAATTCTTATATATACATTTTGAATCGTTCTGATTTCAATGAAGTAAACTTTATTTTGTTTTTTTTCCATAAACCGCGTTTTTTTTTTTTTACTTTTTTTAATTTTTATATAATTTTAATGAATAATTAATATATTTCTTTGTATATTATACTTTGACTATATTATTATTGCCAAAAATTATAAAACCAGTGAAAAACCCAGTAATAAATGGATGACTGATAAAATAACTATCATTATTATGCTGAAATTGTAGTTTTATTTATAATTTAATGACCGTAATTAGTAATTAGTACTTTACAATTATTTAGTAACTTTTACAATAAAAATTTTTTAATAAGCAAAGGTAAATTTGAAATTAAAGATCTCAATCATGAAGTCAATGCTGAGTAAATATAGAAACGTCAAAAATTAGGTAATGGTATTAAAAGAAAGGCAACTGAAAATACATATTTGTAAGCGACCGTTAAAATTAATCCATGGTGCTTTAAAAGAAAGTGGTAAGTTAATTTTAATAAATAAAGTAGGTAATTTTACATATTCTATGATTTATAATTTAGCATACTTGTATAATTGACATTTTTATTTTCGATAACATTAATAGGAGTGAAAACTTTACCACAACAGATAGGAATTGTTTTTGAAAAATAATTTATGATGTAGAAAAATCCTTCAACCAAACCAACCACCAATATATAAAAAGTGCTTGGTGTTTTAAGGTCCATTAATATCAAAGTATACGAAGGTGAACAATTTTTTACTTATCAACGATAATATTTAGAATTTAATTCTATTTTATTGCGTAAAAAATTTACTATATTTAACATCAATTTATCAAATTTATGTTGATGAACATTCTGATGCTCTACTAAATATTTTTGTCAATTATTTACTGCTTATGCATTGGATAACAGTCATTATTATCCTATTGCATATTTTTTATTACTATACAAACCATTTGAAAGCTATTAAAATGAATTTAATGGATTAATAGAACAATGTAATATATTTAATTTTAGTTTTAAACCTGATGTAATATTCATAGGTTTTGAAACATACTTACACAAGGCAATCCGTTTAACTTGGCCATTAATTACTGTAAAAGGTTGTAGGTTCTACTTATGTTAATAGTGTTTGAGAAAAATACAATCTTTAGATTTAAGTACAGATTATAAAGACAAAGATAGTAATTTAGACAAGTTTTTAACACATGCATTTGGATTACAATTTTTAGCACATGAAATGGTAGGTGAATGTTTTGCAATAGATTTAGTTTTTGTACAACATTCAATGACTAAAATTCAAACATTTTTTGATTATTTAGTAGATACTTATATTGACGATGATTCTGATTTTCCATCTGAAATATATTGGCTACTTGTAGTACTAGAAACTAGTATGTATTTGACAATGAATACATGTAAAAGCTTTTATTCAAAATTCAATTCGCTATTTTATACTTCACATCCAAGTGTATTTCAATTATGTAATTTTAAGTTTGTAAAAATAAGTTATAAAAATCTACTCATGACACTTTAATTTAATTTTTTGTTTTACTCAATCATTTATTGACTTGACTATTAAGTAATTTATATATTATTAATTTGTTTCATAATAAAATGATTATCTTATTATGACTTATTATTGTTTCACAACATAATTATTATGAATAATGATGAAGATGATTATCAAAAAAAAAAAAATAAAGCCAGTAATGAAATTGATATGACAGCTTCAAATAAATTCCATTTAAAAGAAAAAGGTAATTTATTTTGTTTTTAGTTTTTATTTCTTTGAGAGGCACCCTTCTGTTGTACTTATAGGAATCAGTAATTTCTTTCTTATACATGTTATATAGTTAAACTTTTTTTCTCAATGTATCAACATTATTAATACTTATAGTACTAAGCACTGTAGATATTAAATTAATATCTGTAACTATTTTTTTAAAAATTTTTATTATTTAAATTAAAAATTCTGATCACAAAAAACGTTTAAGACTTTTTGAAAAATAAAAAAAAAAACAGATAATATTATTCTCAATATTTTTATATGAAGTTATAGTAAATAGTCAGTAACTTTTAGCTATTTATGTATTTTAATGAGTGAAATACATATAGTTTTACTGAACTACATATTTGTTGGACAAATAATATTTTAGTAACATGTCTGATTTCATCATATGACCCCATTTATAATATCAAATACATTATATTAACATTATTTTTTGTTTAAAATCATACCTTTTCCCATTAATTCAATCATTGAATAATTGTTAGAAAATCAGATGTAATCCGTAAATTTGGAAATGAGTATGATGCTGAATAATTTAAAAATATCACTTCAACTTGTTTATGGAAACATGTCTCACTGTAACACAATTGTTAAACTTATCAAAAGGAACATTGAACAACTATCCACATTTATGAGACATTCAGTAAATGTGCATAAAGAATATATATTACAGGCTCTCTGACAATGCATTCCAAGTATATATTTTAATTTATTAATTTTGATTATTTGTATTATTATACTATTACTATTATTGTATTTTATTTTTTTTATTGTATATTTTATTTTTATTATTGTATTATTTTTTAATTTTTTTTCAAGTTTCCAAAAATTAGTAATCTTTTATTAATAATGGAAAAAGAAAAAGGAAATAAGTATCATGGAAAAAGTCAGGATGAGATAAATATTGATGGCAATAATCCATTTATGTTCCGGAACCCATCATGTTTAAGATTTCACATCGATACAGAAAATAATGAGTTAGTTGAACCTTTTGACAATGATCAACTGGACACCATAAAAGACTACGTAAGCAGTTTCATTATGTATACATAATTAAGAAGTAGAATTGGTAGCACCATGAATGATGTTGAATGGGTTCTTAGGTTATAAAAGTGTAACTGTTGATAAGTTAATGGTTATGCTAAATTGGGGAATGTTATTACCCTATTTAAAAATAAAATGTATTATATTTATAATTAGCATTTACATTTATTTTTTTTAAATATTATTTAAAAAAATTCATTTAATTAATAATTTAAATTATTATATTTATTTAGCAAAGCTTGACAAGAGTACAATATTCTTAGATTGTAAATACTTATGCTTTTGTTTAAATAAAATAACAATAATAATAATTTAGTTCTTTGATTGGTAGCTTTTGTCTTAACAAGGATAAATATGTTTGTGTCTTGCAAATCACATATTATAATGCCTTATATTATTTTATGTATAGATCATGTCCACTATTCACATAGTTTTCATTACAACTTTGCTCGCAACTATAGAAAACAGCGGACTTAAACATATTATTATTACAATGTTCATACACCTATATAGTTACTAGGTATGCATTTTCATAATATTGAATGTGGATCCACACAGCTTACCCTTGCTTGTATCTAACCCTGTATAATGTTATATAATAATATATTATGAATAATATTGCAGTATATAAATGATTATTTAGGACATTTTATGAGTATAGAATATTTGTATATATATAATTAAAAAATGTAAATTGTTAAATATTTTATTATCAAAATAATATTTGATAGTGAATTCTATACAGACAAATTCTAGTTTGTTTTTAATATTAATTATTATTATATATATATATTTTTAATATAATTGTAGATTTATCAAGAAAATTAGATTTAGAATCTAAAGGCGGTTTTTTTTTTTATAATAATGTGGCATTCATCCATAAGTTAATTAATGATAAAATTAACTGTGTTGAGATACTTGAGATAGTAAAATTTAGAGTTCCTAAACAAAATCAAACACTCCATTATTGTGATAGCGAATAAAAATAATTGCTCTGAAAATATAATCTTTATTATGTCACTTCCTCTCTTCCTTAATTCATTACCACTGCTGAAAATTCATGTAAATAATTTGTCAATAAAACTTAAATGTTTTACTGTGATACCTCATCATAGCATGTTGAATGATTTTATAGATATCTACATATAATAGGGATGGCCAACATGAATATGTCCGCGAGCCACATGGAAAAATACAATGATATCAACTGTCAAGAGCAAAAATGTTTACTAATATATTTTATAATAAAAAAAAATCTAATTAAATTTATAATAATAATTCAATTTTGGTTTTTGTTAATAAGATGTGAGCCTTGAGTTGGCCACACATGATATATAGCATAGGCAATGTACACTTTACACTCATAATCATATAATCAACCATTCGGATTGTTTTAAAAAAAAAAATATAAGTATATACACTATTGATAATTTTACAATACTTAAACTATAAATAATGTTTTAAACTCATCTCCTCTAAAATACAAAATTATGCACCATACATAATTAGGAGACAGTCTAGACAGAATGACTTCAATTACACATTCACTATACCCTGTTTTTTTTCTTTCTAGTAGTCTTTCCCTGTAGTCATTTTTGTTGTTATTCAAAAAATATTAATCATAGATACAATAAACATTCCAAGTTTCAAGATTAATCATGTTTACATTATTATATACACAAAGGAATTAGTGAAAATATTTAGACTAATAAATTTAAAGCCATCAATTGATACTTGAAATTTTTAATGTTAAATTAATGGTTTTTTTCAAAAAAACTCTTGCCAATTTAATTAATGTTAATATACAATTTTTTTTCTTGGCAACTCCATTGATCATACATCCAAACATCTATAGCATTAAAGACCTATAAAGGTTGATTGCAAAAAAAAGGCTTCTTTTTTACTTAGTTTTAAGATACTACCATGTTGTTAGATTATATAATTTATAATATAATAATAAGAACATTATTCGTATCATACAATTCCATTCATGTATTTCATGAAATATCACTTTTTTTAAATTGAAAAAATTTTATCATAATATTATCGTTGATGTCTGCGAGTACACAAGTTAATTGACGACAAATATAAATAACGACTGACCGATCGGCCGGTATACCTAAATGGCATAAATATAAATTTAATTGTAAATAAACTAAAAAGCCAGACAAAACTGAAGAAATTTGCATTAATGGATTCAATTTTTATAATTGATTTTAATTGATTAAAAAGTTTACTAGGTTTCAATAAGGGCGATTTTGAATATCTATTTTTTCAGTTGTGATATCCATGAATAAAAATATAAAAATTTTTGTTTATATTATTCATCATGACACTAACAATATTCAGTATATTAAAAATTGCCTCTGTTCAAACCTAGTAAACTTGTTAATTAATTATAATCTGTTTTCAAAAGTAAAATCTGTCAAAGCAAATTCATTCAGTTTTATTTAGCTTTTTAGTCTAAAAGCCACTTTTTTTTCATTGATTGCAGCCCCCTTAAAGCTGGTTACACACTTTGCAAATAGTTCGCACGCAACACGATTTTTAATTGCTTACAACCAGAGTTGAACACAGATAATTATTTTTTCATCCAGATAAAGATAAAGATAATAGACAAAAAATCCATTAGATAAACATAAAAATAAACTCTAATAAAACTATCTATTTAATATATTAAAGATAATCAGAGCTCATCTAGATAAAAAACTGATAATTTTTTTTAAAAAAAAATGATTTTAAATTAAAATTGTACTTATGAAAAAAATATATAAGGTTCATAATGTAAACGACATTAAAATGTTTGGCAAGTGGGTACTGCTCTGTTATACAATAGCAGGTGTCGACTGTTGAGTGGGGTCAATTTCATGGATGTGTTAAATTTGAATTCAATAATATAAATCATTGTATATGAAAAACGATTCTGAGTGAAGACGGTCTGTCAGCCTACATAACTAAGTGTATTTTAAGATATTATTGCTATTAAAATAATTCATTTCACTATTTATAATACATAGGTTGAATTAATTTTTGCAGAAAACAATGCATTTGAAAATGTTACTGAGGGTATAAACTATAATAATATACTTCAAAAGTTTCAAGCACCCACAAAAAGTATTTTTAAATTACAACTAACATCATTATACTTTATTTAAATATTTCGTCCAAATTTGAACTTAAAATGTCTATACAAATCAACCATGTGAATACATTTTTTAGATTTTTTGGTTACAATATAAACTACTAAATAAGATTTTTTAATTACTTACAAAACATATTGCCGAGACAGAATCTGTAAGATTGGCTGAAGCATTACATAATATTTAACTGGATATTTTATACACATCAATTAATTTTGTTATATGTTTATAATAATAATAAATGCATTATTTTTAAAAAAATAGTTATAATTATTTATATTGACATAATACCCATATAGGGTGATTTGTTATGCATTACTTATTCCCTTATTATCCTTGAATAATGCATTTATTAATTTTTTTTTAAATACACTCAAAAACCATAATATATTAAAATACTTAAATTTAATTATCATTTACTTTAGTTATACAATCTAATTATTTTTTTAACGAGAATCACCTTTTCTACTGTAAATTGTAAACAGCAATTTTTTTTTTTAGAAAATACTATGCATTATGTATCTAAATAGAAATTTAAACAAGTACCTATTTTCTGAGTTATATAACGTTATTTAATAAATTAATATTTTTATAAAAATGCAATATTATATATGCAATTACAATACATTGTTTTGCAGTTACCGAATTACAAATGTAGTGGAAATCATTTAGAGACAGCTTTCACAGAAATATACAACTAATTCTGGCCAAGCTGCAAATAGAAAAAATGCTTAATCTTTTAAACCGACCATAAAAAATTGATTGTGAGTTATATTTATAATAATTACAGTTCTGTGTCCTAAAAGTACTCCCTAAAAGTGATTAGCTATTTATTTACTGCTGGTTACAATGTTACATATGTAGTAGGTACTTCATTAAATTCAAAATAATACTAATTAGCAAATTTGGCCAAGTTAATGAAAAAAAATTATCTTGAGTTTGTTAAATTAATTAAGTGAAGCAGTATGAAGGTAGGCCTAAAAGTTAATAATTAACAAACAATATAAGTTTTTAGAGAAAAAAATATTAACTTAATTTGATTAAATAGAAGTTGTTTAATTTTTTACATGTTTGTGCCAATTAAATATTAAGTCAAAGAATATTGATTATGTTAAATACTACTAGGTAACCTATATAATTACTAATTATAAAGTCAATAAGTTAACATAAGTTAACTGCTTGACTTAGGTATTTTGTAACTAGTTAATATCCTTTTTTGCTAATTAATTAATATTTTGTATAGCACTGAAAGTAATATAGACCACGGTGACAATAATGAAAGTGATCAAAATGTGGATGTAGATGATGATGTTAGAACAGATAATGACACAGTACATGGATGTCAAACATACAATGATGGAGAAAATACCATTCAACCTCAGGAATTTCATTTTATTTTTTTATGTATACAATTTAAATATAAATCTACTTAATCTCCTTCAAAGTATCGTCCTTCAGCACAGACACACTTACTCCAACGACTTTGTAACTGCTGGAAACATCTTTGGTATCCCTCTATTGGAATGGCCCTGAGATTTGCTGTTGCGTTAACTTTAATGTCTTTAATCGTCGCAAAACGTTCACCTTTGAGTCCAAGTTTTAGATTTGGAAACAGCCAGAAGTCACATGGAGCAATGTCTGGCGAATACGGGGGTTGTGGAATTGTAGAAATTTTTTTATCCATTAAAAATTGCCGAACTGCAAAAGACGAGTGGCACGGTGCATTGTCATGATGCAAAAACCAACCATTTTCCCATTTTCTTTGCCTTTTTCGCCGAGCTGAATCTCTTAAACGCTTTAAAACTTCAATATAAAAACTTGAGTTGACTGTTTGTCCATTAGGTACAAATTCCCAGTGAACTAACCCTTCATTGTCGAAGAACACAATCAACATGACCTTCAATTGTGATTTGACAACACGTGATTTTTTTGGCCTCGGTGACGATGTTGTGTGCCATTCTGATGACTGCAATTTTGTC
>JACXSJ010002568.1:0-31287 GCA_014851325.1 Pentalonia nigronervosa | reverse complement strand
TGCTGCATTCCTAAATCATCTTTCAAAATGTTTTGAACTGAACCATACGATATTCCTAATGCATTTGCCATATCTTGAATACGTAAACGACGATCTGATCGCACCAAATTTTTAACTTTTTCGATTGTTTCATCATTTTTTGAAGTTGACGGCCGGCCACTCCGCTCTTCGTCTTCGAGTAAATCTTGACCATTTTTGAACCGTTTAAACCAATCATAAACTCACATGAGACTAATGTAATTTTAACGACAAAACCTACAGATAGCTAATAATATCTACTTTTAATTCCAATAAACAGATATTTGATAAGAAAAATAGTTTTTTTTCTATAAATAAATTCCGGGAACTTTTTGAACTTTTTGATCCTACTACGTATATTGTTTTTGTATGTATTTTGTAATTTTAACTTTATAAAAATATTATAGCACCAGTAAAAATTTAAAAGATAACTTTTTTATGCATTCAAGTTTACTAATTTTTTTTGATTGAAAATCTGTCATTGCTTGTCTTAAAAATTGTTCTTTATTAATTATCGAGGTGTGCAGTTGTTTTAAATAAATATTAGTTTGTAACCTCTTCAAAATATTGATAAATTTAAAAATGCTTGGATGTGCATTATAAAACATCATGTTGAGCTTAGAATGAAAAGCTTCACAACTATTTGTAATTATCATAGAAGTAGCCGAGTATTATGCCCACAATGAAGACTGGAAACTAGATTCTGGTAGTATATATGTTTCTTATAAATTATAAGTTATTATCAATGAATATATCAATTTTTTCATCTAATGATTTAATAAATATTAAATCGTCTGTAAAATAGTTGATCACTTTATCAGGATAGAGAAACTGTAATCCAAAAAAATATTTTAAGTATTTAATCAAATTGCTGTCAATTTTATATTCAAAACAAAAAAACCAATTGATTATATTTTCCTATACCAACTTTGGCCCAAATGAAATTAACATTCTTTTAGAGTTATTGAAGACCAAACTGATAAAATAGCCAAATGTGTTGACTTTTTAAATGCCTTTAGAGTTTTGACATTTGTATTGTCACTCTAACTCTATAATATTTAAATTCATTTTATAAATCTATTCTCCGACGACGTCACTAAAGTATGTATTGAAACTCATATAAGTAATATAATTTTAACACATTTTTATATTTTTTCTTTAATAAATAACTAATACCTAAATAGTCTGTAGCATCAAATTTAATGCTGTAATAATTAACAAATAAAATCATTATTATTATTATGGCCTTTAAAACCAAAATATACACTAAAAGTGCCGAGTAGGTATTTGATACCAAATGTTGTGAATTGTATTTTGTTACTTACATATGACAAAATTTGCCATATAAAACATGCAAATGCATGAAATTCTTTGCCCTACATACAACATTTCAAAGTATTTAATTATCAATTAGTAAAATATAAAATATTTAACTAAAACCAAATAATTATAAATTTATGAAAAGTTTTCTTTATAATAACAATAAAATTATTCATCAAATAAATATAATAATAATACATATTTTTATAATCTAGAGTATTTTCCATAAACCCTTTTTTTCCTCTCTTGTTTCTGGTTCCTTGTTGACATTATTTTTTTTGTTTTTGTATCTTCAGCAGTCTTATGATTTACCAACCAACTACTGAACATAGTTTATTAGTTCCCATTCATCTAGTGGAGGGCCATTTACATTTATAAATATAAAACTAGACTGGTTACAAGTTTAATAGTTAACATAGAACGTAACATAGTGTATATATTGTTCATTAGACTGAACCTACGTTCGTACTCCACTGTTGAACAAGAAAAAGTTTATACCTAGTTATAAAATTTAGGCATAACATTTTTAAACGAAACTGTTTGATCATCTATTATTTGTCTGAAACCACTGATAGCATCATTCTTATTGACTTGAAAACGTTTACATAGTCGTTTGATTTCATCCCCACCATAACAATTATTACTATAATTTATGTCTTTTGGCCACTCACATCTATAATTTGCATATCTTGAAATATTGATAAGTCTTGTTCATTATCCAAAACCCTAGATATTAAGTTATCGACAAATATTCACCTTTTAAGTCTTTAAATGAAAATCAAAACTCTTACACTTTTATTTATATTTTGCTGAGATTGAATTAAAGTTAAAGAACGCATCTGAAGTATGTTTGATATAACTGATAGTTCATTAAGATGATCACACATTAAACCAAAATATAATAGGAATTCAGGACTAACTAACCTTTTTCTTAATCCATTGTACTTGGTTCTTGTTTAATTATCTCTATTTGGGTCTAATGATGTACTTGAAAAATGGTTACATAAACCTTCATACATTTTCCATACCACTTTAATTGTCCTTAAACTACTTAATAAGCCACTTCAAAATTATAATAAACATTTTTTCAATTATTAATAATTATCCAGGTTATAGATATTCAACTATAACTAAATACAAATATATGCAATTATAGGTATATTAATTTTAACGTTCCGCGTATAATTAAATATTTTATTTGTATTTTTACAGCGTTTAGTCGATGGTCCGCCTAAAAAAAAAAAGGATAGGTTGTAGGCATAAACAATAACTTCGTAAACTGGTCAATTTTTTTATTGCGACAAGAGATATATGTAAATGTGGAATATTTTGGATAACGGAGTGGTGATTTAATTGTATGTTTATAATAATTAAGGAGAATTGATTTTTGTTATAACCATTTATGACATAATTAACAATTAATGATACATCCACTGCTTCATGTATACATATGCGATCATATTAGTATTCTATATAATTTTTGGTTTTGGTTATTGAGTACAATTTTCGTAGTATGCATATTTAACTGTTGTATATGTGCACAGTATTTTTTTTACTCGTTTTTATATAATCATATTTGAAATTAGGTAGGTATATAATGTGCATAATAGATACATATTATTTAATTTTATTAATACAATTAATATTTAATAGTATAATCTCAATAATAATAATAATGATTAATCATCCATCTTAAATCCTGAATTATATCTGAAAAATAATTATGTTTATTAAAACCCCTTGTAAGATATGCACAGGCAATACAATATGCATTATTGCGGTTAGCTTTCTTATCAAATTTGATAAATGGTATATTCACGGGAGCTATCTTCACTGACACGTGACCGCAGTAGTATGTATATTATTATTATGATCTAAGATAATATCTATAGCTGCGGTATCAGCTCACTGAGTTTTAGAGTTACTAATGTTTGAATACAGCTACAAAATATATTACGGCTTATTTAAATATAATTCGATTCAATAATATTATTTACTAAAGTTTGTATCAATTTCTCGTCGTCGCATAAAAATAGAGTTACGGCCAAACACTCATAACCGGCCCTTGTTTTGAACGGCCCACTGAAATTTTTTCAATGACTCGCGGGGCCTGAATTCAACATACGTTTTTGCCCACAGCGCATCCTACATAGTCTCTAGACTCCAAGCGTCCTAAGTCTAAGGAGTGAGGATCGCCGACGGCACAACACAGCGGTCGACAGAGTTATGCAGTTTTTCACCAACAGATTTTCGTCCTGCGTCGTCTCCTTCACTACGAAAGAATAATTGCTGTAACAGCGTACACTGCAGTTCGCTTCTCTGTGATTATTATTATAATTAAAATTAATATTTCGTCTATTGGCCCTACTTTGAACGGTTTTTGTTCTCCGTTTGGTTGATCTCGAACAGAGACACCTATTCTATTTGTGTTGTATCCGGAACTGTCAATTTTGCACTCGATCGATGTACGTTGTCTGTAATGCTGTGTTAACCGACCTTCGTCCGTGTTGCACGTTCGTTTCTACAATCGGCAGCGGTTCGTTTATGGCTATTTTTTATTAATGAGTTGGTACTGATAATTGTATTTGTCCCATCAATTAACTCGTTATTATTTACACCACACTCGAAAAGTGCTGTTTTCAAAGATTGCTCGCTTCCTCGAGGACCCTTCTCGATTGTATTCTTAGTAAGAGGTACTTTTATGTTACTTATCCTCGGTACGAAAATTTGATTACAAATATTGATACATTTCTTTTATACTTGCGTACATCAAAAATAAGATTCAGTAGTTTTCTTAAATTAATTTTGCTTGTTTTTTGATAATTTATACTGATTTATACAACCGTATCTACATTAATCAGTAACAAAAGACAAGTATTATTATATTATATTGATTCTGTTTTAATATGTGATTCTATGCTGCCACTTTAATATAAAGTAAATAGTTTATTTAAAATATATTGTTTTAGATATTATATTATATTATCATGCATGAATAATGATAAGTTAGCATTGTGCAAGTCATCTAAAGCTTATGATACATTTTTATCTATACCAACAAAAATATAATTTATTATTAAGCAGTTCTGTGTAATTAAATAAGGCACGTATGTTTAGTTAAGGTATCAATTTATTTTAAATTTAGGAACTGAAGTATGATTATTTATTTTTATATTTTATAAACCTAAACTTTGGATCTGACTGCTTGTACTCTAATACCTAACATAAGTTCAAAAATATACAACAAATATCTCCAGTTTTATATAACTTTCTTAAAAGTTTCTAAGAGCCATTATGCCACCCAGTTATTTTTGTTATCTATATATTGGGTAAACCAGTGTGAAACGCATAGGTATATTATTTAAAGTATAAATACACTGCATTTTAATATTTTAAATGTTATTCAACTTTTTCTGTATATTATACAATTGTATAATTATGTACCTATACTAATGTTGTTCCATTATTTTTTTCAGATTAAAATATATTATAAAATAATGTAATTAAGTGAAATATTCATTTTTCATATACAAGAAAAAACCTGCTTTTACTATAGTTCGTATCATTCAATTTCTCATACATAATTTATTATTAATAAATAGATTAATTAAAGAACATGAAAAAGTCAAAAAGTAGACATTAGAAGTTTATGCCAAATCTTAAAATTACATTAATTGTAAATATTTAGAATATTGAAGTAAATCATCAGTTGTTTGTTATTAACAAATTATATCTTTTTAATATTAAAAAAACTTGTTATAGACAATAATTGTGTATTGTATTTATCTTATTCCTGAGTAGGTATGACATTACTATATCTACTGTACAATGGTAAATAATATTTTAAAAGCTCTTAAATATAAATAAATTAAAACAATTAGCTCAACAACCAATATAATATAGGTGTCTCAATGGATATATTATATTTAATTTATCTAGAGTTATATTCACAACAGTGTTTTATTTAATTAATGTTATTTGATTAGCTTAAATTTCCAATTCTAATTATTTTTAAGAGGATTTAATTGTTTTAGGCAGGATCTTTTTTAAGTATAAATAATCAATACCATTTGGAAATATATATTGAATTTAAATGTTGTCAAGTACTATACAATTATTATTTATTTGAAAGATTATTTTCTATTAATACTTAAATGTGTTTGTTTTTATTTTTTATTAACAGTGTAGTTATAATCATAAAATGTGTTATTGCAATTAAACTTGAAATTCAATTTTGTTCATTAACTGTAGTAAATTGAATAAATTTATTATATACAGATAAAATATATGAAACTGAATTTTATAATATGAATTATGTATTAATTACTTTTTAAATTATAAGTTAATTTTATTTACAATGTTTTGAAGTAATATGACACAATAAACAACGCATTTCTATAATATTTTTATATTATTAGATGAAATAAAATACATCCACTTGCTAATCTATCTTTCTATGTAATTTAATGTCAGTTAAATATAATTTAAATTTCCATTGGTTGAGTGGAATAAAAAATTTTTCTTATTATTTAGCTTGAAATGATAAATTAATGAAAAATTAAAAATTAATGATAAATTCTGTTACTAATGAAAGGTGAATACTTTATAAAAGAAATAAGTCTTCCATATTAAAGAATTTGATAAAATCTGAACTATACATTTTAAATTAATTAATATTTATGCCTTAGTCAATACACTGTTTGTATATATTTTCTATTTCTATTTATTTAATGTAATTAATTTTGTTATTTTGCAGTATTCAATGATGAAAATATATCATGTTCACCGTCGCTGCCAACCACTGGTCAACATTGGGTGTAGGGCGTGCTACCGATGCGTGATTGTCACTAGTACGTTTATTTAGATATGCTTATAAATAACTCGGCTATAGAGATTCTGCTTTATTATTTATCACAGCCATCAGAGCATAATAAAATCTACCAATACTTTGTAGTTGGCTTTTTTTCAATAAATTTAATAGAAAACAAGTAACTGTTATTTACGCAGTGTATGGCACTAGATTAGGAATATATGCGTGGAGTTGAACATGTTAAAAAGAATAGCACTATGTTTGAATAGTGGAAGACACTTTAATATTAGTGCTACTCTTGATCAACTTCCTCTAACACACCCTAAGCATTTTGATATTACTCTTGTAACCACTATAGTACAAGGTTGTAGAATTCAAAAACATAAAACAAGTTTTGAGTAATAGTTTTCAAATCCAAATTTCAAGTTAAATTCTAACTAATTATTTTTGCATAATAAAGGAAAATTGGGGAAGAAGAAGCTTCATCAATGAATGAAAAATATATTGGAAAAGTAGTTTGTATAGAAGCTAATGATAAAAATAAAATGGGGACAAATAGTTTCCTAGTTTGATAATTGTACCCACTTCACAATCCTTAGTCAAAACTAATGTTAATGAAGTTCGATCGAGTTCGTTCATTTAAGGATGGAAATTAGTAAGTACTACTAGACATTCTTTAGTACAATTAATTTTTTACTGTCATATTTTATAATAAAGGTAAACAAAACTGAAAAATAAATAGCTGAATTAACAAATGAGATTGATGCTGAAGTGGAAAATCCTACACTTAAAACTTGTAAATATTAGACTGGTATATTGATCTATACATATGCTTCCAAAACAAGTTAACATCACCATTATTATTATTATTATTTAGCTGTTAAAAAGCCATATTCTTTCTTGACAAAGTTGTACTTCCACCACACTGGGATCAATCATAGTTATTTGGTGTTGATAAAAATTGTATTGCTACTATAGTGAAATATTTGATAGCAATATAAGTACATTCAATTTTATGATTCAATTTATACGTCAGAAGAGCAATATGATCAAGAGGAAAGAAAAAATACTCTCCAAGCACCCTATAAAGAAAGAGAAGCTGCCTGGGCTATGTATGCTATAAATAAATCTTTTCTTATATCAAAAATTACTTTGATGGATTCTACTAATGAAAAGAATAAGGAAGAATTTACTAATATCCTTCAAAAGTAATTTTATTGTATTAATAAAATATTTTATAGATTTAAAAGGATGCCATATTGTGTTGGCTCTATATTACAAATGACCAGCATTGTAAATGTGTGTTCAGTAGATCAAAGTTTATGTAGTTAGTTTCAATATAAGGGTGAAAGTAAAACTATCTGTGTTCTTTCATTGATTTTTTTTATGATATTTTGTAGCCATAAGCATTTTTGAATATTGATACTTAGTTTACCAGTTGTTTTTAACCATTTTGAATTGACTGCACATTTTATCTTTTACAAAATATTCATTGAAATCAAATTTCATAGATGTATAGCGTTCAGAAATATTACAGATATAGTGAGTTCTTTATCTTAATCGTTTTTATCACAGATTGTGAATAAACTTTACAATAAGAATAAATGCATAGATATAATATAACTTTTGAGTAAATACTGTAATTACATGTATAAAACTATAAATACAATATTCAACAATCTGATAAATTTGTTATTATCTCATAAACAAAATCTTTTATCACAAGTTTTCGTTAACAATACTTGTTCAAAGTTAAACAGTAAACATGCATGACTTAACGTTTTCAGTTGCTTCACAGCACATTATTTAATAACCATTACTTTATATACCTGTAACTCACTTGAAAATTAAAATATTGTTAAAATACCAACCAAAGAACATAAATAATATAATCTTTTAAGTTTGATAATAGGTCAATTCACTTAATTAATAGCTTAATGGTGTGTTATGCATTAATGGTACATAGACAACATACAAGGAGCAAAAAGTAGAACATTCTCTTAAGTAAACTTATCACAATCCCCAAAAGTATTGTTTTTTAGGTAATTAATTAGTCTAGACACCTTTAAACAATAACAAATAATGCATACTAACTGATAATACATTAATATTCTATAGTTAAATTTATTATTTCTTTATTTAGATTGTTTGTGTCCTGTTTATTTTCATATTTTATTAATTATAATGAGATATGATTCATTATTAATATTTTCTTTTTATCATAAATTATAGAAATGGAGCAATACTCGATCAAAGACATTTACAGTTCTTTACTGACATTTCTAGTAGAAATCTTGGTATCAATATAAATAAATCTTAAGTCACTGAATCACTTTAATTATTAGAACAAAAAAAAGTATTGAAAAGTAAGTAGTATATATATCTACAGTGCTTAAATTATGCATATTACATTTAGATTCTGATTTTTTGAATTGTAAATACACTTGAAGACCATGTTTTCGAATACTTAAGATTATTTGTACTCGGTGACAATACAAACTTCTATTTTTCTAATAGGAACCTTTCCCACATTTTTTACTTTTAATTATTTGGCAAAATTTAATTTTAAAAATTTTGATGTATCTAAAATCTAAATCAAAATATTATATCCATTGAGAATACAATTTTAAGACAGATAAATTATTAAGATATAATTATTAATTTTGTTACAAAAAAAATGAAAAAGTTAATTTTTCAGAAATAAATTATTTTTACTAAATTAAAATAACTGAGAGATTTTTAATTTTTATTTATGTTTTTATATTTTTTTTATTGATATATTCTATATGCATGTATATGAAGATAAAAGTTTCAACAATAATGTTTATAATATAAAAATATATTTTTTGAATTTTGTTTTATATTCATACCTGATAGTTTTTTTCACAGTATGCCATGTTCAATGCTCAGATGAAGAAGAAAACATACATTTGCATCAAGTCAAACTATTGGTTAAATTCAATTAATAAAGTTACATTTTTTTTTTTTAATTTTTGATAATGTGTTTAAATTTTAATGATTTATGTTATCATTGAATTAATATTCTAGAGTAGATAAAATTATATAAAAGTATAATGCATATATAATATTATTGAACATTTCTGACATATAATTCATGAATATATACCTAATGTATTACAATAATTATAATATTTCATTACATTAACATGAATTTTTAACATTTTAGCTCCAGAAATGAATATTTCTCAATAAAGCTGATTGCTGCAAATTTAAAAATAGATAATTAAATGACATATTTTATTAGTAACAAATATTTGTGTAGCATAAATGGATATTATCATCATAGTGAATAAGTTAAAAAACATACTTGAAGAATAAAGTCTTATACCATTTACGATGAAAATAACAACATGACATCTTATTATAACATCTTATTCATTATCATCTTCATCTGTATACATAAAATGACTTGTCCTGGGTGATTCATCATCGTCTAGCCGAAACCGCTGAAGCTATGAGTGTGAAATTTGGTCAATAGTTTTGTTTTGTGATATAGACACCCACTAAGAAAGGATTTTTCGAGATTCAACCGTTAAAGGAGTTAAAAGGGTACAAAAAATTGTACCCAGCGAAACCGGGTTATTCAGCTAGATGGAGCTAAAAATGTATAACAATTCATCAGCGGCTCCGTTCTCAACGGCTGGGCCGATTTGGCTCAAATTTTTTTTTAATTGTTCGTAATTGCTAGGAGAAGGTTCTTATGAAAAGAAAAATGAAGAAATTGTGTAGAAAATTGGAAAACTCGAATATCTATAGTCTTGCCAGTAGCGCTATCTATCTATTAATTTTAATACTGTAAAAACTGAAAATGCTTTTTTTAAATGTGATTTATATTCAAGTTTTTCCAACAGGAGTAATAGTGGGGTAGGCATGCTGATTGACAATCTTTTTTTTTTATATTACAGCTCATTCTGTATTTAAATTGCCATTAAACCTAATGAGAGTAGAGACACCTATGTGCAATATTTCCAAACAGAGCAATATAGCACAAGTTCTAAAAGACTGTAAGTTAATAGTTTGGGATGAATGCACAATGGCCCACAAGGGTGGCTTTGAAGCTCTCAATAGAACATTAAAAAAATATAAGAGGATATAATAGTTTGATGGGTGGAGTCACTGTGCTGTTAGCAGGAGATTTTCGGCAAACATTACCCATTATACCTAGGGGTACAAGAGCTGATGAAGTAAAGTCATGTCTAAAAGCTTCGTATTTGTGGCCACATATCCAGAAAGTTGCACTTCATAAAAATATGAGAGTTCATGTGAAAGGTGACGAAACATCTGCTGGGATTTTCGCTGAGATGTTACTTAAAATAGGAGACGGAAATTTCCCTTCATTGGAAGGTGAGATAATTATTCCCTCAAATTTATATACAGTTGTTAGCTCTTTATCAGAACTAACTTTCAGAATTTACCCAGATATAATAAATATCAAGATGAAACCCATCGAATGGTTGTGCGAGCAAGCCATCTTAACTCCAAAAAATGACAAGGTAGCCAAAATCAATGAAATTCTACTAAAGGCAATTAATGAAAAAGCTGTTGAATATAAATCTTTTGATTCGGTGATCCAATCGGATGATGCTGTCCATTACCCTTTAGAATTTCTTAATACTCTGAATCCTTCTGGTCTTTCATCACATAAATTTATCCTTACTAAGAAATCTTAACCCACCTAAATTGTGTAATGGAACTAGATTGCAAGTTAAAGCTCTGCACAAAAATGTAATAGAAGCTATAGTTATCACTGGGTGTGCTAGATGAGATATAGTTTTAATCCCGAAAATAACGTTAATTCCAACTGATTATCCCTTTGAGTTCAAAAGAATACAATTCTCAGTCAAAGTTTGCTTTGCTATGACTATTAATAAGTCTCAAAGACAATCATTGAGCATGGCAGGGATTGACTTAAGAGAAGAATGTTTTTCACATGGACAGTTCTATGTCGCATGTTCTAGAGTTAGCTCTGCCAGTAGTTTGGTTATTTTAGCCCCAAAAGGCAGTACCAAAAATACTGTTTATAAAGAGGTATTGAGATGAACAAAATATGTCAATATAAATATTGGTGGGTTTTTATAACACCATAATGTATATAATAATGTTACAATAATGTATACATTTTTTTCAATTACAGAAAGTTATAATTTTTTGGGTATGTTTTATTTTAACATTTCGTCGATTAGAATTGTTTAAAACTGATAAAATAAAAGTTAAAAAAACTATACACGGGCGAAGCCAGGTTATTCAGCTAGTTTGTTATATTTTTCTTTTCAAAATCAAATTAAATTTTGATGATACTAATTTTTAAACTAATTTATATTATTGTTAAATATGTAATAACTTTGGTGGTATCAATGAGGAGAATTATAATACGTACAGTTTTATTTTTACCACTAAATTCTATGGGCAGCTTAACACTTAAGCAATATGTCCGGTTACCTGAAAATACTAAACACATTTTTGTCAAATTTTAAAAATGAGAAAAATAACCTAAAATCAATAGATACCTGACTGGACTTTATTGAATACTATATGTTGATATTTTTAGTTTCACTGTCTACACTCTACAGTATAAATAGATACATTTGCCTATTCATCGCTGTAATTTGCCCAATGACTATACTCTATTCCATTTATGTTTACCTACTCGACCGACGAAAACTGGTTGCTGTCGAGCATCACCTCCCATAGATATTACCAACAACAAGGTGTGGTATTGGTTGCCGATAAACAGCGACCAATCACAGAGCATCTGGCAATGTGTGCGGAATCCAAACATTCCGGCGACTCATTATACACATGGAAAAGTGAGTTAAGGTAAATGGACTAGAGTTATAAGCAACTAAAAATATGTTGACACTAGATATATGCAAGACTTTTAACAAATTAAATTTTTTCTATGTTATGCAGTAACTTGTTAATTAATTTTATTGCCACATTAAGTTAATCACATGAGGAGATTTGTGCATTTTTATTATGAAATAAAACAACATTAATATCATGAAAATATAACATTTTTTTCAATATAATTAAACCAATATAAATAATTATTAGTCCCAATTTATTTTTACTAGTTAAATAGTCAATACCTTTGTGTGCTTCTAAACAAAGGTATGGTTTTTCAAATTAATGTGCTAACGCTGCGATCCGCTGCTACTGTACCGGTCGGCATTAATGCGTAGCTGCTCGCGACCAGTCAACATGCAGTGCGGCCACAAATATGTATTATCAACTATTTAGATTGCTAACTGATGAAGATCCACCATTTTAATCAAGGTCACACACACACACACACACATATATATATATATATAATATTATACTGTACATAACATTGGAACTCGAATTAAATGGCTGTCGTCTGCTTCAATTAAACATATTTTCTTGACAATCTTATTGGTAGAAGAGTTTGAAACTGCTCGATATCGTCCAGATATGGCCATCCCGTAGTCTTGATTTTAGCACATGTGACTTTTGCTTATAGGGTTTTATGAAAAAACTAGTTTATGCAAAAAAAGTAAATAATAGAGATAAACTTTTGATGATAGTTAATAATGTAACTGTTATCTTTCGTCAAACACCAAATTTGTTAGAAAAAACTTGGTGTTCATTACATCATTTTATGAAAAGTTAACGGGGGTAACATTAAATAATTTTTGTATATAAAAATTAATTTTTAAAATAAAGTTTATTAAGTTATGAATGTTATGATTATTTTACAATGTGAAACACCATGTTCAATAATCAAATGTGTTAAATGATAACAAGTAAATATTACGACCGCTTATCTTGCAGATTTTTCATACAAATCGATGTCTTACCATTTTTTTTTTATAGTCTGCAACTCGAGCGTGAAAAACACATGACAAGCGCAAAAACGATATCATACCTTGATTTGTATGAGAATTTCACGAATAATACCACTTGAGTGTTTATTTTTATGTTTAAGTAAACTTAGATTTCAAAGATGGAAATAAATTTCAAAAAATTCTTTTTTGAGCCGTTACTGTGAGTATACGTATACTAGTGTCCTCATTCATTTTTTAAACACTCTATAATATTATGCTTAACAGCCTATTATTAGCATCTATTATAAATATAATCAATACTAATAGTAAATTATAATATATAAGACACGTAGAATCGTCTTTATAAATATTTTTTTCTGTTTTTACATAATATATTGGTACAGTGTATCCATATAGAGATCTATTTATAAGAACAAAACACCATAGTATATAATGAATTTTTATTCAAAATTAGAATCTTGACATCGATGGAGGTTAGGAGGCATTACAAAATTTCAATTGGACAGGAATTAAGTTTTAACTTTAATAATAATAATACACCAAAATGAATTATAAACGTATTACCTACAATGTATTATAAGTAGAAAAAAGAAACGTGAATAAGGAGATTAAAAAAATTTTAAGAGATGATAGGATAGGTGGGGGTTGACGACCATTGCACATTTTATAGACACTATCCAGAGATAAGTTGCTTATTTGCGAAGGGCGATAGTTCTTACATGATGTTAGATGTTGACGAGGGCCCAGTTTCTTCGGCCACTGTAAGTGTTTCATCCGGTATGATGATGATCTGGTTGCTACGTTCGCTATTCGACATAACTGCCTTAAACCAATCGTTGCTGTCAGCAACCTCTCGCAATTGTCCATTGGATCTGTGTTGAATAATATATGTTTAGATATTTTAGATTACACACATATTATAATTAAAATATTAAAAAAAAAAATATTCGTAAGCAATAAAGTATAATTGTGTAATTTAAAAATAAGTAGTAATTTCTTGTCACTACTCTGCCTTCAATTAAAAAATCTACTGACACGTTATTTATTATTACTTTATTGCAGCTGATTAAATACTCAATATTGAAACAATAATTGTATTTACTTAGTTTTAAATTAAAATTTTTTCACATTTAGTTTATAAAAAACCTACATAAATTTAAATCATTAGCCTAAAGAAACAACTTATGTCTATTAATAATAATATTAATTATATTACATTCAAAAATAAAACTATTTTTGAATAATAAAAACGATATCTAAAATTATCTGATATAAAAAAAATGTATTTATATTTTATAAAGATTTGAAAAATTGTTTTAGTAAAAGTCTAAATACTATAGGGCACAACAACTTCAGCCAATCTTACAATATTAAACATTATTAACCTTGTAGTATACGATAAAATATGTTATCTGATTGTCTTGTGTAAACGTTCGTTTAGGAATATAATTGATCACTAATCCAGCATTAGAACCAAGATTAGTCTCATGTAGAGATAGAGGAACATAATAAAAGCCAGTATATAAATTAGGCTATATAGATTTTGTTTCAAACAACAGACCTATTTCTATGCTATGCAATTTGTCAAAAATTTTTAAAAAAATACTTAAATTTAGACTTATTTCTTATTTGGAAACAAATAATCTATTATACAATAATCAGTATGGTTTTCATCCAGGCAAAGGTACAACAAATGTTTTATTTTCAACAACTAAATTCATATACAAAAATTTAAATAATAGTAAAAAAGTTATAGCAATTTTTCTTGCCTAATTTTAGTGTAAAAGGTGAAAGTCTTTATTGGTTTTCTAGCTATCTACATAGTAGGACTCGGATGGTGTCATTAAAGAATACTGTCAGTAGGGAAGGACAAATTGTTTATGGTTTGCCATATGGCAATGCATTGGGACCAATTTTATTTAACTTATACATAAATTGTATTTGTGACTTAAATGTAGGTGGCTCACTGGTAACATATGCTGATGACACATTAGTTACAAAAAAATAAGTATGAAAGTAACCTTAAATATTAAAAAAACCAATTTTATTGCTTTTTCCATTAATAACATTTATATGCCTATCAACAATATATTTATCCAGACTATTTTTTGTAACTGTCAAACAATAATTAGGGTAATAAGATCAAAATATTTATGTTTAATTATTGACTGGAATTTAAGAAGTCTTATTCATATTGAAAACTTGGTATTGCGCCTGAGATCAATTATATTTAAATTTTATAAATTAAATAAAATTTTACCATTAAATATTATGTGTACTGTATATGAGTAATTGTACAAGTCTATTATGCAATATGGTCTTATAGTATAGGATGGATGTGCAGATAATGCAATAAAATCACTATTAGTGCAACAGAATTTAACTGTTAGAATATGTATGAATAAAAAAGAAATACATAGATCTATATCATTAAATTACAAATAATTTAAAGTACTGCTAGTTAGGGATGTGTATAAGTATTTGATATTTTATTTGTCTTTAACACACATACTTTAAATAAGCAAGTAAATAAAAGAGATTTTATAGCATATGACACTACTATATGTTACACAAATAAAGAATTTTGTAAGAAATTTGTAGATTACCTAGGTCCAATTTTGTATAACTCGTTACCGTTGGATTTAAAAAAAAAATATTGTTAATTATTAAGTGTTGAAAAATAATAGTATGAACATCAAGAAAATTATTAAATTTAGGTTATTAAATGAACTAATGTAATTTTATTGTATGTTATTATGTTAATAATAATTTTATATTTTATACTTGCTACATTTCAGTATATATTTTCTTTTTTTTTTACTGTAGTTTATCCATAAATTTAAAACTTGATCTTTCTTATTTTTTCAAAAAATTTTTTTCCTTAACTCTCTTGCCCCACTAGAAACAATGCTTATTGGGGTCGAAATAATGAAAAGTATTTTTTCGTTATAATATATTTGTATATTTTTTGTTTTGATAAATTTAAATAAAAAATAATAATAATAATAATGATGATAGTTAAACAAAAAATACCAGTTTCCTGGGAATTTACGAGGTCTTATTATTTCTGACAGCGAAAGGGCCATATTAAACATTAGTTAAACAACCACGCACAGATTTTCTATTATGAAATGAAATTTTGGAATATTTTCTGCCTCAGTAGAAATTATTAATTGTTATAATGATTTGCTGATGATATTGCTTTTGTAGCTGTGGTTGTTGAGTTTGAATGCTTGACAATATTGTTACTAGTCTGTTTATTATATAATTGGTGCATTTGATTAGAGTGTGAAGTCATCTCATTGCTATTGGTCATTGAATTGTACATAGATGTCATACATTAGCTAATAGGTACAACGTTTGAGTATGACACGGTATTAAGCAAAAATATTTTTTTATGATTTAGATATTTAAAAATGTGATTATTTTGGTTACACTTACCTAATAATTGATGTCCAATTGCTTTCACGGATTTTAGGCGGTGGTGGATTAATTCGATCCACACTAATCATTGAACTATCTCGAAGCGCAATTGTTGAACCCTGAAAATCCGATTAAAGCACAATTTCAAAAACTATAGATTTACCAAAAAAAATAATATATACATAAATAGTGTTAATGTATTATTAATACCTAGTATTAAAAATATAACACAGAATTGAAGCCGAAATCTTTAAATTATTATCACACACATATAGAGAAAAATTATATCCAATACTCCTAATTTTTAATATTCTTATTAAATAAATTTTAATTAAACATCAAATTATATTAAATTATAAAAGACCCAAAATAAAAACAGCTAGATAAAACCCATTTAAAAACAATTTCTACTCAAATAAGAGCTATATATATATATTGTATTTTAACTAATACTTATTAATATATCAAAATTAATTTACATCTATAAATACTTGTATGTTATATTTGATAATAGGTAAATTCACTCTAATATTAAAAGTAACAGCACAGGGTTGGTTCTGCCAAATATTAATTTGATATGTTGTGCATAGGTCAGTGAAAGAAAATAAATGGCGCTCTGACCTTCTCTTAAGTATAATTAAAATAAATAAATTAAAGCAAAAATGCATAATTATTACTATATAAAAAACTAAAAGGCTTTAAAATGTTTATTTAATATTATTTTATTGGATAAAAAATATATAATTGATTAACATATTAATGTATAGATCTATTATTAATGAATAGTTAATACTAAGAATAATATTAAGCATAAAAAAAATGATAAGTTCATTGGATTATAATTTGTGAAAAATACGCAATAATTTATTTTAAAAATCTAAAAATAAAATTATTATTCAATAAACTAAATACATGACACATACCATTCGGTTTTTTGACAATTCTATTTGATAGGTGTTCGTCGTTATCGCTGGTGTAACTGATTCTGGTAAAATGCATTTTTTTTTAGGAGTCGGTATTAGGCTGTTTCTGGTCCAGGCAGATCTTGGATGACTAGGATAGAAAGTTAAGAATAGTTTTGCAAAATACTTATCAAGTGGCCAACGAAGATCAAAAAAAAAATCCAATGAATAATGAGCCTTTATATCGTCCAGTTTTACTACAATGCAAAAGTTATCAGCCATTATCTTATGTGTCAAACCTTGAATCAAGACAAGGAATTTGAGGTAGGCCAAGTTCCATTTCTTCAGTTTTAATGAATTTTTCACTTTAATTTTTCCATCAAAATATAATAGCGGAACATATTTATTGGCATCTACAATTATGTATGGTACAATAGATTCAATAGACTGATTGTATAAACGTATGTATCCACATTTTGTATCATGATTTGCGTTATTCATGATCAATTTGTCAGAACAGAATTTTAAAAATTCATAGAACTCGCGAATATCCTTTAAAAGGACAATACAATCCCTACCTGCAATAAACGTATATTCCCCAAACACCTTATTGCAATTAAAATTAATTTCATTTAATAACTTTGCTTCAGAATTAACGATATAGTGACTTCTCACTGATATATAATTATAGGCGTCTTCGTGTAAACTATGTAAATAGTGCTTAATTAATTTAGTTTCCACCATCTGTACAGACACAAGCTTCAAATGTTCACCATTAATTACACGTGTGATAACTGGTAGATGAAATTCATCGATTTCTATCCAGGAATATCTACCTATATTGTACATAACACATAAGAACATTATAAAATATAAAGTGTCTTCAAAGGAAATTAAAAAATATATATTTTCTAATTGCTTACCTTTGATACTTTCGCAATCGTCAAAAAAATAATTACGAAAATTCTTATTTGGAGAAACTTCTGATTGCAGTTTTTCTGACAATTTTTGTGAGGACTCTTTTAGTTGAATATCTTTTTTAGATATTTTTGCGTTATCATCTTCACTGTAAACACTTATTTCTGTAATTTAATTATAAAAATGATGTTTTAATAGAATTAAAATATAGATAAATATAATAGGTATAGGTAATTTAAGATATCATATTTTATAAAATCATTTATGCCTATTATTAATCTATTCATCTATAAAAATGATATACATGTTTTAAATTGGATTTATCTTTTTGAATAATCCTTATGTATTATTAAAACATAAGGCGATTTCAGTAAGAAGTAATAGGAGATATTTTTTTCTAAAAAAAAAACTGGGCAATAGGCCACTGCGTTAGCAAATGTCTCACAATGTCATGGAGAATAGTGTTAAAATTTAAAAACAAATTTAATAATATAAAATAGTTAAATAATCAAAATAAACATTTTAACAAAATAGCTTATCTAAAATCAGACGATCAATGGTTATTATATTTTATAACAAAAGATAATTAAAATGACAAACTTAAGTATTCCAATATTTTTAGAATTTTAGAAAATATAAAACAATTTTGCGTACAAAATAAAATAAAAAACTTAGCATTGCCTAAAATATGTTCAGGTTTAGACAGTAAAAAATGGGATATCGTTTCCAATATGATCAAATTTATATTTCAAAATATCTTTATAAAAATTAGAATGCTATCATTACCCAAAGAAAAACGTAACAACATTTTTAAAAACTATAAAAATATATATACTATTAATAACAACGAAAATGATAGTTCAGCAGTTGAATCTAATGAACTAAAAGACAAATATTTAAATAACAAAATTAACAATGAACCAAAAAATATATTATAAAAATATCTGCACTTTTGTAGATGAACATTATAAAACAAGATTATTATTAATAAAAGTAGAATTTGACGATAACGAAAAATACACAATAATAGATACAGGATCAAATCTGTCATGTATAGATTATTCTTTAATAAAAAATAAACAACACATTAAGCTAAAAGAATAAATTATAATGGCGGGTGCAGATAACAACAAACTAGTACAAATAGAAGTAGCAGAGTTAATAATTTAAATAAACAATTTTCAATATTATGACTTTTAATATTTAATTTTAATATGTTAAAGTATATATGATAAAAAGACTTAATTGCAAATCACTATTAGGTAGTAGACTTATTAATTAGTGATTACGAATTAGGGCAGCGGAAGTAAAATATGAGACAACTAATAAATGTATTTTTAGAAATGTGTATAAAAATAAATATTCAAGTATAATTATTGCTATAACTATTGTAATATTCTAATTGTCATATCGTAAACTCTATGAAAAATATAATTGCTTCAGGATTATTTAACGTGATCACATATCAATTGTGATCATTTTCGTGACTTTGTTACTTATTTTTTTGTTAAATTTAACATTTTTTACAATTATATCCTATTAATCGTGGAAAATAAAAAAATTTGCAAAAGCGAAAACAATCATCTAAAATATTTTTAATTAAGACACTTTCATAAAAACGATCTGAAAAAACGAGGCAAGTGCCCTAAATTACATATTATTTATTTTAAAATTAAAAATATATTACCAATTTAAATTTAATTTAAAAAAGGTCGGCAAGTTGGTACCGCTCTGTTGTACAGTAGGTGTCGAGTGGGTCACTTTCACGGATGTGTTAAATTTGTATTCAATAATAAAAAATCATTGTATACGAAAAACGATTCTGAGCCAAGACAGTCTGTCAGTCTACATAACTAAATGTATTTTTTAAATGATATTAATGCTATTAAAATAATTATTTTTTCTATTAACAATACAGTAAGTTGAATTAATTTTTGAAAAAATATTGCATTTAAAAATTTAATTGAGTGTATAAAAAATAATATTATACTTTAAAAGTTTCAAGCACAAACTAAAAATATTTTTAAATTACAATGAAATAAATAAATTCTTATTCTTCATTTAAATATCTAATTTCGTCTAAATTTGAATTTAAAATGTCTAAAGAAAATTATTTTTTAATATTTTTTTCTTATTTAGTTTCACTATTAAATATTAATGGAAAATCGTATTCTAAATTTTCATTTCTTAGCTCTATAAAAACTGATCATTTTATAAATTTTTAACTACAAAATAATTTCCAAACATTTGAGATTTTGATAAGTTTGGTCAAAATTAGAACTTTAAATGTTGATACAAAAAAATGTGCATCTGTATCTTCAATATTTTTAAAATTGTAATTAGAACAACTTACGAAAAACTTTGTTTTAATTTTTCAATCTTTAGCTATAAAAACTGAAAATTTTATAATTTTTTAACTCTAAAACAATTTACAAATGTTTAATGATGAATTTCGGTCAAAATTTGAAGTTTAAATGCTTATAAAAAAAATTGAGCCAATATATTTTTATTATTTTTAATCTGTTATTATATGCAGTTGGCGAATGTATAATTTTTAAAGTAGACAATAAACATTAAATCAATCAGTAATCATTATAAAACCAACAATAAATTTAAAAATTGCATATCACGATACGAAGAAGGAACTCAACTAGTGGCGCAGAACACGGTATATTAAGGGGCTGCAGCAAATTTATTTTTTTTTTTAGTGGGGGAGGGGGATTAAGAATTGTACCTATGAGTAGTTATAATAAAATGTTGTAACACCTTTATTTTGGCGATCTGGCGCCACTGAACCAAACATTAAATATGAACAGATAATATAGAAATATAAGAATACAAATTTATTACGTAATCAGATTCAAGAAAACCAAAACATACGAAATTCCAATACTATTACTGCAATAAAAAAAAAAAAAAAAAATAGGAAAGATGAATAAATGACTACAAACCGAATAATAAAAATATTACTGAAGGTTAAAAGAGAAAAAATAACAAAAGAATGTTTACGGCTAATAGTCGAATTAAAAATATCACACTTTAATCCGAGAACAATCTACAAGATTTTTCCTCTATCTACAGAGACTAAGAATAATATTTATCAAATTTATAAAAAAAAAATTACGGTACCTACCCTATCCACATACATTAAATTAAAACGATACACATATTAAGAGTTAATTAATTAAGTAGTATGATTAAATTAAGTAGTATTTCCATAAGTTATAACCTTATAGTCAATGACACAAAATAAGCTAAGACCACAATATGTAATAAAAAAAGGGGGATATATATTAAGTTAGTATTTGCAAGTAGGAATTTAAATCTAAAAGCATAGGTTAAAAATGACATTTTTCCTTTTAACAGCGAAGACTGACGTATATATAGACATTCGTTATTTATAAATGACCATACCTATATATATATATAACAACGATGTAATAATATATTAAAGCACTGAAGCAAATTCTATAATAATTAGACCATGTCCATGAAGCGAAATGTACCGAGGTGACATAAAATGCGCTATATAATACCGACGCACGTGAAAACACGGAAGGAATCCAGCGACCGTCATGAGATTTGACTAGAGTCGATAGGGACGGTCGTGCGCGTGACGTGTGTGAGCGAAAACTGTCGCACAGGATTAGTGTTCTTTTTTCAATTATTAAACTTAATTAAATAAGTGTTTCCGATTGAAAACTGTCTGATAATTGTTTTAGACTTTAGAGCGTGTCACTCAATACGGGTAATACGACAGTATATATAAAAAATTAAAGACAAGTTATATATTATATATGTTTTGGAAATTTGACCCCACTGCTAGAATTCTCAGGAATATGGATTACAAATAATTATGTTAAACATAATAAATACAAATTACAATTATTTACACTACTTCATTATCGTTGGGTTTGAAATCATTACCTTTGTTTGTGTGAAAAGCCATTTTTGAAGTTCCGTTACTGGTCGCTTGGCGAGCAACGTCAAAACAAAATACTTTATTTTAAAATAATATAACGTCTTATAGAAAAGCGTAAAAAGTCGGTGATTGCGTCGATTGTCAAATATATATTATATACACTAACAATATAATATATATATATTATATATATATTAAAATATATTAATAGTTATTCAAAAAACTGTGTACAAGGCGTATAGTGCTTCAGCGATGGTGACGTCCGGGTGAAGTGATACAAAATACGAATGTGTCGGAGACGAGTACCTAGAAGGATTATCGACGAACGAATGAAATGAACCCGGACGAACATGAACGCATCTAGACGAGTACGCTGCGACTACACGTCGAACACGATGTTAGCTGGTCGACCTTAATGGGGTCCGGTTAGTAGGTGGTAGGTAGCGTAGTGTGTGTGAGTGTGTGTGTGTGAGTGCCGAGACGAGACACACCAACGGGGGGTGAATAAGATTTCGGAAAATATTTCATCAAAACCGTATTTTATCTTATTGAATAGTTTTCGGTTAAAATAATTTTCTAAAAAAATATTTTACGAACATTTTTTTAATAGAAAAGTATTTTATCTAAAAAACTATTTAGTACGAAAATAAAACAATAAATCAAAAAATTAGTTTATTAATATTGTAATAAAATGGTAACATGTAAATGTAATAACTTACATAGGTTTATAATTGTGTTTCCATTTTTATGAAGCTAAATAAGGGTAACGTCGTAAAAAAAAAGGTTGAGAAGCACTAATTTAAGTAATTTATAACAATAAAAATGTTCAGCATGAGGAACTGTGGGTGCTTCAGTTCCCAAACTCCCCCTTAATTAATTAACCTACCTAGGTGTGTGTGTGTGTGTGTGTGTGTGTGTGTGTGTGCGCGCGCGCGCGCGCGCGTGTGTGTGTGAACGTGTTTACAGGCTGTGTGCAAGCTACAGATTTAATATATGCCATAAAAATTGTGTGAATACGTGTGCGAGCGGTGAGAACTGTCCAAAAGAAAATGGAACCAGGCGGCCACGTTCTTGTTTATACGCAGTCAGCTGCAGGTACGCGTACACACCACAAAACTACATTTATTAATAAAAAAAAGCTCGTTATTTATATAACAGTAATCAATTTATTTTATATAACAACAATATTAAAAAGGTCAGCAAGTTGATACAGGCGTGGATACAAGAGGAGGGTGCTATGGGGTTTGAAGCCCCCCCCCCCTTAAGGACTTAAAATATTTCACAGTTAATCTCAATTTTCAGTTTATTAATTAAAGTAAAGAGGAGTGATATACTGCCTATATGTACATATTATAATATATTATATTGCTTATTGACATTAAGGAGTGATTGATAATCGTGATTATTTATAGAGCCCTTAATCGTAGTGGTTGGTTTTAATGAAAAGATCGCGACGTGCAGACGTATAAATAGAGATAACTTGTTGGAAGTCGGCTATCAAGATTTTGTTATGTTACTATTAAAGTGTGTACATTTTTCAACTATTTAAATATTTTAAAATGACCTTTAAAAAATTAATTTATATGACCTAAAAAATTCAAATATGCCCCCAAAAAATGGCGTATTAATGAAGAAATTAAGTATTAAAATTGAGTAAAAAAAAATGTTTAACATGACTATGGTAAAAGTGTCCGATAATCAGCCACACGCACCACCGATTTAATAATTACTTAATAAGAGAATTTTTCGATAAAAGTTGTATGAAATTAAAACAGCTAATAGAGTGGTCAGTAGTGTGACTTAAGATAAATTTCAGCCTTGTCTAAATTAAAACCAGATTACCTGATGTTTATAGACATATAGTTCAAAATGAAAATGATTTATATTACATAGTACTAGGTTCAGTATTGAGGCGGTTTCGGTATTTACTTTTAGTTACGGTGTATGACGAAAATCCTGATTTGCATAAGTAAGTAGTGGCAAAGGATAAAAATAGTGTTTTCGCTTTTACGCTTAAACCTTCATAACTTTTGTCTTTTAAACTAGACCATAATTCGGCATACAAATTGCTGTTGATGGAAGATTTTAATGTTAAGTCAGAAGTTAAATCGATTAAGCTTTCATTATCACTTTAAGATAAGCTTGAAGATTTCACACAAATTGAGAATGAATTTAGTACCCATTCATAGTCTTTCAATAATACTTTCCAATCTGTAGAGAAATATTTCTCAAACAATTTTTTTAGCTATTTGAGGTGCTCAAGGTTAAGTTAGTTTACTCATATATACGGATATGTGTGTCTATATTTTTTTATGGTAGGTATAAATGTTTAATGATAATGGGTTGTTACTTGTTAGTATACTGGCTGTATACATTATTGATAAAAAGTAGACAAACTAAGGATTATGACTTTTAGATACTAATATAAAAATTAAATTATTATTAAATTTAGTTTATTTTGCAAAAACACATATACATACAGGTAAACAGTAAACATAATTCAGTCTATAATATATTTCACGCCTAAACTTGTATTAAAGCCATTTCGAGATGAATTAAAAAATAATATTACTAATATTAGTTAGTAATTAAAATATATTATAATATATAACCATAGATCGTGAAGTTACGAGAGTTTTTGTCATGCATTGTGCATATTTTATACATTGAGTATATCGGAACGCTACCAAAATAAATTTTCTCTCGATAATTGTTTTTAAATTTTTGTTTATAATATCGTAATAATATCGACTGTCAACTTCCAACTGTCGTTATACCTAATAAATCAAATTTTATCGCATTGTAACTATATACAAATGTTATACAAGTTACGGGTGATGTAAAATATTACAAATTAAACTGTTCATGTATCATAGAAAAATTGGAATATGGTAAAGCAGACAAACTACAGACACATATAATATTCTTAATTTTAAGTTTTATAAAATGTCAATTCATTCTAATATTATACTAACAATACAAGATTGGTTATATTTGGTTTTACTAAACGGAAATTTTAGATATTGTGCGACACTCCGACGCACATTGATCAGAGACCATTTTATATATATATTTATACTTTTATATACATATAGCATTGATTTCTATAGTTTAAAAAAAAATTAAGACATAACATTAAGATATGTGAGTTATGGCGTGGGATTATCCGTATCAAGAATTTTAACAATTTTAATCGACCTCCTATGGTCGCATCAGATACGCTAAAAGTCGTTTGAATAGTCTTGAAATGTGACAACCAACGGTTTACCTAAAAAATATATACTTTTTCTTATTATACCTATACATTCTTTCTAAATAGTTATTCATTCAATGAATATACAATATATAAAAGAATTTTATATTTTATATTTTCATCGACGACCAACATCCTGTTTGACCAAAAATAATAAAAACGAACAACCATTGTGTACACATTTGTACATAATTGAAGAGTGTGAATAATAGGAAGACCCTGCGCGTACGTGACTGTACATAATATATCCAATACTGGAAGACCTGTACAACACCGACGGCTGTAAAAAATTTGGTAACATAACGATATTCTTTACCTGGGAATTTCAAAGACGTCGAACGATTGCATATAAACAATTTGGTACACACATTTTTAATACACCAAAAATAAATACAACGTCTAAGTACATTTACGTTTGGGTAAAATGTTTTAAACATTTTTCTTTTTAGACAATACTAGTAGTACACCACGAAGATGTTGATTCTAAATAATTTTAATTATCTTTCAAAAACGTTTTTGCAAATTCAATTTAAAAATATGTTAAACATAACTATGTATTACAGTGTTTCTCAATCTTTTTCAAACTGCCGCCCCCCTAAGAAGCAAAATATTTTTCAACGTCCCCTCCTTCACGTCATTAAAATAAAAATAAAAATAGTATACATGAAATGTTTATAATTGAATAATAAATAATTTATATTTATAAATGTAAATATAATGAAAATAAAATGTAAAATTTATATTTAAATATAATTTAAGAGGATAATTAAAATGTTTTGAAATGTATTGATCAGTGAGTTGGTTGTGTTTGGTGTTTAAAAGCCAATTTCGCTGATGATATTTAAATGAAAAAAGTGTTTATATATTATTTATATATATTATCGTTTATTTTATTGTATCTAAATGTGTCTACTGTCTAGTATACTATATGTAGTGTATACTGTTACCCAAAATTAAATGTGCACCTAAGTTCTCAGATTATACAGATAAAGTTATGTTTATAATGTGCCTATAAACATTTTATTCTATGTGTCCAAACGTTCATCGCCCACAACTACTGTACCTACCTCAGGATTGTATTTAGAATTTAGGCGTCCTAAAACACTTATAAATTGCCGCCCTACTTTTTGGGACAGAATAGGGAGAGGGTGGATGTCCAGTGTTAAAAATAAATAAAAATTACAAAACTTAACTTGTGTTTTATATAAATAGATTATAATTTGTATAGTGATTTATTAATACCCTTCATTCATGTGTTTACTTTTACACCAATATTACAATGGAAATTATAAATATACTTGTATACCTATACTTAATTACCTAATATATTAGGTACTTAAATGTGTTTGATACCACACCTTCTATTAACAACTGTACACACATATTATATTAAAAAAATACGCCTATCCGAATATATATATATTGTACGAGTATATAACACCCATGCTTATATATAATATAAATACATATATAATATTATAATTCGTGTTCGAGTGTATGTGTATGTGTGTTCGCCGATGGAATAATGCGGGTTGGTGGGGGAGGGGGATTGCAGAATAGCGCGGAGTGGTAAAATACCCAACTGATTGAGAAAGCGAGTAGGTGAAGGTGGTGGTGTACCCGCCACACATGGCACAAACAAAAAAAAAAAATACTTATATTCTAAAACTACATTCCATCCCCTGACCTCGATTGTTGATACGGAATGGCGCAGGATGGTAAAAATATCTCGCAGCGACGTTTGCGATGAATAGCGTTAGCGTCGGCGAACATTGTGTGTACAATAAAATGTTATAATATAATAAAATATATTATATACGATTATTGTAAAACCTGCTACATAGTGTCCTGTGAATGTTTCATTTTATTACTATTCTTGAATATTTGAAAGCATACAAAAAATAAATAATACGACCGTGTCGCATACATGCCGGTTAGGTTAGGTCGCTTTTATGTCGGCTTTAGGACGCTGTCGCCGTATACAAAACTACCCGCCACTGTTTCCTATTTTATTCGATATTTTGAACTGCACAACAATTATTTCTAAGAAATCGTAAACCTGCTTCTATCTCGCTCAACCCATATTACAATCACTATATCCTTCAACATATTTCAAATAATATTACTATTATAAAACTGCTAAATTGGGTGCGTGAATGAAAATAATTAACCGTGGCAAGTTAAGTTAATTCAATTAAATTGCCTTCAGTCAACTTTACTATTGAGTTTACTATATCTTAGTGAGACTTGTCTTACTTTCTATAATATACCTAAATTGAGTAGAGAAATTAAAAATTTAAAAACAGCATTTACTATATTGATAATTATTCTTAAACATCTAAAAAATTGATTAATTAACTAGTATGATAAATAATCAAATTAGAAATTTTTAAGTGCCTATAAAATTAAAATACACTGTATAAAATATTAACCATTTTCTAAGAACAATTTTTAAAAATATGTAACAAAGAAAAGAATTCATACCTAAAGTAGTAGGCACATACTAAAATAATATATTGTTTTTAAAATATTATAATAGGTAACAAAAAACCAAAATAATTCATATTTGAATTGTATAATTTATTTAATAGCATTATTCAGTCAGACACATCTTATAAACCGCAAAAACACGCAAAAATCTAGATAAAAAAGCTGATAAATTTTTTTAAAAAAATTATTTAAAATTAAAATTGTACTTATTAAAAAAATGTATAAAGCTCATAATGTAAACAACATTAAAAAGGCCGACAAGTGGATACCGCTCTGCTGTATAGTAGCAAGTGTTGACTGTCGAGTGAGATCACTTTCATGGGTATGTTAAATTTGAATTCAATGATATAAATTATTGTATACGAAAAACAATTCAGAGCGAAGACGGTCTGTCAGTCTATATAACTAAGTGTACCAATTTTAAAATATTATTGCTATTAAATTAATTCATTTTACTATTTATTTTTATTACAGTAGACTGAATTAATTTTTGCCAAAAACATTGTATTTAAAAATGTTATTGAGGGTATACAATTATAATAATATACCTACCTTAAAAGTTTCAAGCACCCACGAAAAACATTTTAAATAATATAGAAATAACTAACATTGTGCTATGTACCTGGCGATACATAACTTTTATGACTATTAATCAATCAGCAATGACCTCAAGGGTAAGGGAGAACAATGTACGTTTCAACATAATTACTTAGGTTAGGTTAGGTCAAGGCAAAGCTACTAGGTAATGACGAGAATAAACACGTCTTTCTTAAATGAAACATAAGAGAAAATGAAAGAACTGTAAACAAAAAAAACATTTCTATAGAATTTATACATGAATTTATGACATTCATACAAATTTTACCAATTACATAATTACTAATTTTTAATACTACATTTTTTTTAATCAAAAAAAGCAAAACCAATATTTTTAATCATACCAATTTTATTGCCAGTCATAACTTTGTAAAACATCGATTTTGAAAAATATCCTACACGTATTTTACGTATTAATAAAAAAAACTATTTAAACTACAAATTACACCGACCCAAGTTTTATTAAATCCTAAAAACTATTAGGATTGAAAATGTAAGATGGAACACCTTCCATATTTGGTAATTTAGTCTTATGCGAAAATAACAAGATAGCAACCTTATTTAGTGTTTTGAAACACTTAATTATTGTATATTTTTTTATTCTTAAGACACACTCTAAGTGTGACACATAGTGTATTTTTCAGGTAATTAACTCTTATTTCTGTATTGTAACAAATATAAGTAATATTGTGTTATATATTCATATAATTTATTACATTGTTGAATCTCATTGCGTCCCTATGCTTTTTATGTAAGATTGTTTAAAATATATAATATCAATAAAAATAATAATAATATAAATATATATTATACCTAATGTAAATAAATATAACTTTAAAAACCTATTACTAATTTTATTCAAATGTATCGAGTATCTAGTATCGTGATTCTCCAAAGTCAAGCATCAATTATTTTAGACACTGATTTTTGAGTATCTTACACGTCTAGGTGTAGAAATAAATATAATACCTAATAAAAAGCCATATAAGACACAAATCGTATAGATACTATATAATATAGTACTACAAATCAAAATAATATAATATATTTTTGTAATTCGGCACAAAAGAAACGACGTATTCGAATATGTGTATATAGGTACAATATATATAATAGGGGCAATGTCAAACTACAGCGAGAATATGACTATACGTGAGCACAACGGATCTTATCTTTATGTTTTGTGCTATACAGAACAGAAGATAATAATAATTCTCTCTTCGGTCGTATATTATATAGTTGGGTCCGGCGACGACGAAAAAGGGCTTGGCATTTACGAGCTGCAGGGCGTCGGCGTCGGTCGGTACCTATACAATACACATAATGCGTTTGTAATATAAGGCGTTTAAAATCGACCCTTGGCCAGATTCGTCCAAGCCACAACCCGGATGTCATTTATATATTATTCTGTTGCTCTATAGCACATTATGACGACGATGGACCAAAAGATAATAATTGTTCGTTGGGTCGTATACTATATAAATATAGAATAAGTATATAGTGGAGTCCGGTGACACGAAAACGGATTTGGTATTTAGTACTTACAAGCTGCAGAGCGTCGGCCGTCGGATTTATTTTCAAAGAAATAATTATTTTTTTTAGTTATTTATAATTTCTATAGAGTTAGGACTTTTAATATTTTAACCTAACATCGTTTACTTTATTTTAATAGCAGCATTTCGGCATATAGGTTGCCACGGGGAGGCTCACACATGAATTTCATTTTAGTTCACGAAAATCGAATATTATTTTGTCTATAATATAATATAACAAATTATATCCATATAGGGTTGTTATTGAAAGCAGAAATAAAATATTTTTATATACCTAATCATACCTAAATTATTATAATTATTACTGTACTTAATAGGACTTTTAAAATATTACACATTAATGTAATATATAAATATTTATTATTTTTTTTTTTTTGTATTCTTTTATTTTATTTATTTTAAGTTGCCATAAAAATAGTATATTCAAAAGAAATAAAAATTCTAATATTTTTGTACAATTGAGTGATATTCACTTTGATTAAATATTATCTAAATAAAGCTTAAAATAACATTTTAATTTATAATTAAACGATGTACCTGGTCATTTGTTTATCGTAATTATTGCATGGCCACAAACTATTACTGTGTCAGCTTTATAAAGCTATTTTAATAATGACCATGTAATTATAATTTTACATTCAGGTGGATGCTACAATACTTGTTTAAATAATTGAATTATATTATTATTCTTTCACCCAAAAATATCTCAAATGATTTAACAGTTATTGCTCATTCATTAGCCTGTATATACAGCTTCGATGTGTTATTATGGCACCATTTTACTAATTCTTCGACATCGCTCATATTTGCAAAAATTTTGGTGCTTCATTCGGCATTGGTAATGAAGAGCAGACTATCAATATACCTAACATTGAATTTAAAATATCGTTTGAAAATTACTACTATAATTATTTTGATAATTTTCGCGCTTAATGCCAATGTGATGCGTTTAGACATTTGCAGCAGTATTATTTTAATATACCTACTGTTATGAACTAACACAATAATTTAGGAATGAAATAAAGGTACTCAAAGTCAAGTTTAAAAAGGTAAACTTATTGTATTATTTAAGCAAATTAGTTATATAAAATTGTACGTCTTAACTATACTTGGCGTGTCGATAAACTGACTCGTTGTTGTATACCGTGAGACTCCGCCGAGTAATATAATCAAAAGGCTCTGTCAGCGAATTCCTATTTCCCGACGACACACAACAACCGTTTCCTTATACTGTATTATTCAGCATTCGAA